>VIRR01000639.1:0-7500 GCA_008638375.1 Nyssa sinensis | reverse complement strand
ATCAACTTTCCGTCCCCCCGCCACTAGAAAGGCTTTGTGAGACAGTATCGAGCAGGCAACCGAGTTTCGGGACTATCCTTCCCCACGCGACCCGTCTAAGAGCACGGGAACAGATCGTTGAAGCCGAGCCCGGGGTACATATTGACCGGTGCACAGTCCCCGTTCCAACGCCGAGGCCAGCCCCAACGCCTTCCCGAGTCCCATTGCGGAAAACTAACGACCCCAAGATATCAACTTTCCGTCCCCCCGCCACTAGAAAGGCTTGTCGAGACAGTATCGAGCAGGCAACCGAGTTTCGGGACTATCCTTCCCCACGCGACCCGTCTAAGAGCACGGGAACAGATCGTTGAAGCCGAGCCCGGGGTACATATTGACCGGTGCACAGTCCCCGTTCCAACGCCGAGGCCGCCCCAACGCCTTCCCGAGTCCCATTGCGGAAAACTAACGACCCCAAGATATCAACTTTCCGTCCCCCCGCCACTAGAAAGGCTTTGTGGACAGTATCGAGCAGGCAACCGAGTTTCGGGACTATCCTTCCCCACGCGACCCGTCTAAGAGCACGGGAACAGATCGTTGAAGCCGAGCCCGGGGTACATATTGACCGGTGCACAGTCCCCGTTCCAACGCCGAGGCCGAGCCCCAACGCCTTCCCGAGTCCCATTGCGGAAAACTAACGACCCCAAGATATCAACTTTCCGTCCCCCCCCACTAGAAAGGCTTTGTGAGGCATATCGAGCAGGCAACCGAGTTTCGGGACTATCCTTCCCCACGCGACCCGTCTAAGAGCACGGGAACAGATCGTTGAAGCCGAGCCCGGGGTACATATTGACCGGTGCACAGTCCCCGTTCCAACGCCGAGGCAAGCCCCAACGCCTTCCCGAGTCCCATTGCGGAAAACTAACGACCCCAAGATATCAACTTTCCGTCCCCCCGCCACTAGAAAGGCTTTGTGGAGGCATATCGAGCAGGCAACCGAGTTTCGGGACTATCCTTCCCCACGCGACCCGTCTAAGAGCACGGGAACAGATCGTTGAAGCCGAGCCCGGGGTACATATTGACCGGTGCACAGTCCCCGTTCCAACGCCGAGGCCAGCCCCAACGCCTTCCCGAGTCCCATTGCGGAAAACTAACGACCCCAAGATATCAACTTTCCGTCCCCCCGCCCTAGAAAGGCTTTGTGGACAGTATCGAGCAGGCAACCGAGTTTCGGGACTATCCTTCCCCACCGACCCGTCTAAGAGCACGGGAACAGATCGTTGAAGCCGAGCCCGGGGTACATATTGACCGGTGCACAGTCCCCGTTCCAACGCCGAGGCCAGCCCCAACGCCTTCCCGAGTCCCATTGCGGAAAACTAACGACCCCAAGATATCAACTTTCCGTCCCCCCGCCACTAGAAAGGCTTTGTGGACATATCGAGCAGGCAACCGAGTTTCGGGACTATCCTTCCCCACGCGACCCGTCTAAGAGCACGGGAACAGATCGTTGAAGCCGAGCCCGGGGTACATATTGACCGGTGCACAGTCCCCGTTCCAACGCCGAGGCCAGCCCCAACGCCTTCCCGAGTCCCATTGCGGAAAACTAACGACCCCAAGATATCAACTTTCCGTCCCCCCGCCACTAGAAAGGCTTTGTCGAGACAGTATCGAGCAGGCAACCGAGTTTCGGGACTATCCTTCCCCACGCGACCCGTCTAAGAGCACGGGAACAGATCGTTGAAGCCGAGCCCGGGGTACATATTGACCGGTGCACAGTCCCCGTTCCAACGCCGAGGCCAAGCCCCAACGCCTTCCCGAGTCCCATTGCGGAAAACTAACGACCCCAAGATATCAACTTTCCGTCCCCCCGCCACTAGAAAGGCTTTGTGAGGCACATCGAGCAGGCAACCGAGTTTCGGGACTATCCTTCCCCACGCGCCCGTCTAAGAGCACGGGAACAGATCGTTGAAGCCGAGCCCGGGGTACATATTGACCGGTGCACAGTCCCCGTTCCAACGCCGAGGCCAAGCCCCAACGCCTTCCCGAGTCCCATTGCGGAAAACTAACGACCCCAAGATATCAACTTTCCGTCCCCCCGCCACTAGAAAGGCTTTGTGGAGGCATATCGAGCAGGCAACCGAGTTTCGGGACTATCCTTCCCCACGCGACCCGTCTAAGAGCACGGGAACAGATCGTTGAAGCCGAGCCCGGGGTACATATTGACCGGTGCACAGTCCCCGTTCCAACGCCGAGGCCAGCCCCAACGCCTTCCCGAGTCCCATTGCGGAAAACTAACGACCCCAAGATATCAACTTTCCGTCCCCCCGCCACTAGAAAGGCTTTGTGGAGGCATATCGAGCAGGCAACCGAGTTTCGGGACTATCCTTCCCCGCGACCCGTCTAAGAGCACGGGAACAGATCGTTGAAGCCGAGCCCGGGGTACATATTGACCGGTGCACAGTCCCCGTTCCAACGCCGAGGCCAAGCCCCAACGCCTTCCCGAGTCCCATTGCGGAAAACTAACGACCCCAAGATATCAACTTTCCGTCCCCCCCCACTAGAAAGGCTTTGTCGGACAATCGAGCAGGCAACCGAGTTTCGGGACTATCCTTCCCCACGCGACCCGTCTAAGAGCACGGGAACAGATCGTTGAAGCCGAGCCCGGGTACATATTGACCGGTGCACAGTCCCCGTTCCAACGCCGAGGCCAGCCCCAACGCCTTCCCGAGTCCCATTGCGGAAAACTAACGACCCCAAGATATCAACTTTCCGTCCCCCCGCCACTAGAAAGGCTTTGTCGAGACAGTATCGAGCAGGCAACCGAGTTTCGGGACTATCCTTCCCCACGCGACCCGTCTAAGAGCACGGGAACAGATCGTTGAAGCCGAGCCCGGGGTACATATTGACCGGTGCACAGTCCCCGTTCCAACGCCGAGGCCAAGCCCCAACGCCTTCCCGAGTCCCATTGCGGAAAACTAACGACCCCAAGATATCAACTTTCCGTCCCCCCGCCACTAGAAAGGCTTTGTCGAACGTATCGAGCAGGCAACCGAGTTTCGGGACTATCCTTCCCCACGCGGCCCGTCTAAGAGCACGGGAACAGATCGTTGAAGCCGAGCCCGGGTACATATTGACCGGTGCACAGTCCCCGTTCCAACGCCGAGGCCAGCCCCAACGCCTTCCCGAGTCCCATTGCGGAAAACTAACGACCCCAAGATATCAACTTTCCGTCCCCCCGCCACTAGAAAGGCTTTGTCGAGACATCGAGCAGGCAACCGAGTTTCGGGACTATCCTTCCCCACGCGGCCCGTCTAAGAGCACGGGAACAGATCGTTGAAGCCGAGCCCGGGGTACATATTGACCGGTGCACAGTCCCCGTTCCAACGCCGAGGCCAGCCCCAACGCCTTCCCGAGTCCCATTGCGGAAAACTAACGACCCCAAGATATCAACTTTCCGTCCCCCCGCCACTAGAAAGGCTTTGTCGAGACAGTATCGAGCAGGCAACCGAGTTTCGGGACTATCCTTCCCCACGCGACCCGTCTAAGAGCACGGGAACAGATCGTTGAAGCCGAGCCCGGGGTACATATTGACCGGTGCACAGTCCCCGTTCCAACGCCGAGGCCGAGCCCCAACGCCTTCCCGAGTCCCATTGCGGAAAACTAACGACCCCAAGATATCAACTTTCCGTCCCCCCGCCACTAGAAAGGCTTTGTCGAGACAGTATCGAGCAGGCAACCGAGTTTCGGGACTATCCTTCCCCACGCGACCCGTCTAAGAGCACGGGAACAGATCGTTGAAACCGAGCCCGGGTACATATTGACCGGTGCACAGTCCCCGTTCCAACGCCGAGGCCGAGCCCCAACGCCTTCCCGAGTCCCATTGCGGAAAACTAACGACCCCAAGATATCAACTTTCCGTCCCCCCGCCACTAGAAAGGCTTTGTCGAGACAGTATCGAGCAGGCAACCGAGTTTCGGGACTATCCTTCCCCACGCGGCCCGTCTAAGAGCACGGGAACAGATCGTTGAAGCCGAGCCCGGGGTACATATTGACCGGTGCACAGTCCCCGTTCCAACGCCGAGGCCAGCCCCAACGCCTTCCCGAGTCCCATTGCGGAAAACTAACGACCCCAAGATATCAACTTTCCGTCCCCCCGCCACTAGAAAGGCTTTGTAGAGACAGTATCGAGCAGGCAACCGAGTTTCGGGACTATGGGGTAGGCATCATCGTTCGTCTCCTTCGTCCAACAACCGCTTCCACCCCACCCACTCTCTTTCTCGCCCTCGCACACTTTTTTGTGCCACTCGCTCGCCTTTCCACCTATTTACAACTTCCATGCTCCCACCCGCCTTCCTTCGACACCCTTCCTTGCTCCCACTATTGCTCCTACAAATGCTCCACCTCTCACCCACACCCTGTGACACCATTTTTGCTCTTTTGGTTACCCTTCCACCGACAACCGCTTCCTTGATCCAATGCACTCCCCTTTCAATCGACCCTTCGGACTCCGACTTGATCACCCTTCCACCAATAACCGTTTCCTCCTACTACCCCCGCACACCTC
This sequence comes from Nyssa sinensis, assembly GCA_008638375.1. Classification (NCBI taxonomy): domain Eukaryota; kingdom Viridiplantae; phylum Streptophyta; class Magnoliopsida; order Cornales; family Nyssaceae; genus Nyssa; species Nyssa sinensis. The sequence goes on along the minus strand of VIRR01000639.1, from coordinate 2,960 downwards.
ACCATTCACCATCTCACACTACCTTGCTACCCCGCTTGCGCACACTCCCACCCACTCCTGATCGTCCTACCCCCCCATAAACACCTACGACGCTGACCCACCTAAACACCTACCCGCCTAGACGCTTACCCGCCTAGACCTAGACACCTACAACACCACCCTACCCAGACGTAGACACCTACGACGCCTACCCACCTAGACGTAGACACCTACGACGCCTACCCACCTAGACCTAACCTACTGGGGGGGGGGGTAGTCTTCTTCGACTACCCACCCCCCCTATATATGTCAAAGTACAATTTTTCAGTCTGACAGGAACAACCATAACCATTTGCATCAACAATTTAACCATGATTTTGCCGGCTCTGCCCAACCAAGGCACCGATCTGCTGGGATTGCACCCATGCCATGCCAAGACCAACAATGTTCCGCAACGCCCACAAACCTGACCCTGACATGCCTTGAGTCATGCCTCGGCCTTCATATCTATGTCATGCTTGGCCGTGCCAATGCCACGCCCTTGAGTCATGCGTGAGTCGAGCCGCCGCCGGCGTGGGAGAAGGTGGTGCCACCCTCATAACCCACAATGCATGCCTTCATCTAGCATACAACCTTGCCCCGTAGGTGCCAAGGCCATATGCCCGCATGCCTTGGTCACCCATGGGTGCCAAGCTCGGGGGAGTGTCCCCCCTTATATATGTCAAAGTAACATTTACTGGACTGACAGGAGTAGACACATTCTCTTGCAGTGTCAACATGGACACCACGCCCGCCCACGCGCAGGCATGGGCCTTGCTGCGCGGCCACGAGCATTGCAAAGTGCTCCCATGATAGGCTAAGCCTGTGCCATTCCCCTTGAGTCACGGCTAAGTCAGGTGGCCGCCCCTGGTGGTGGCGGACGGAGGAGCCACCTCATGCCCCGCGATGCATGTCTTTGCCTAGGCCACAACCTTGCCCCGCAGGTGCCAAGGCCCTCTGCGCGCACCTGGCTTGCTCGCCAATGGGTGCCCAGCTCAGGGGAGTGTCCGCCCCCAGTGGTGGCGGACGGTGGAGCCACCTCATGCCCCACGATGCATGACTTTGCCTAGGCCACAACCTTGCCCCGTAGGTGCCAAGGCCCTCTGCGCGCACATGGCTCGCTCGCCCATGGGCGCAGCTCAGGGGAGTGTCCTCCCCTATATATGTCAAAGTAACATTTACTGGACTGACAGGACCAGACATAATCCTTTGCAGAGACATACCGCCCAACCGCTGCGCGCGCGCGCACGCCAGCGGCCCACCTGCGCGCGCGTGCGCATGCCCCGCCCCACCAGCGCGCCCGACTGCCCCCTGCGTGCCCCAACTGCTGCGAAGTGCCATGCCCCTTGAGTCACGGCTATGTCAGGTGGCCGCCCCCGGTGGTGGCGGACGGTGGAGCCACCTCATGCCCCCCGATGCATGTCCTTGCCTAGGCCTCAACCTGCCCCGTAGGTGCCAAGGCCCTCTGCGCGCACACGGCTTGCTCGCCCATGGGCGCGCAGCTCAGGGGAGTGTCCTCCCCTATATATGTCAAAGTAACATTTACTGGACTGACAGGACAGACATAATCCTTTGCAGAGACATACCGCCCATCCGCTGCGCGCGCGCGCGCGCCAGCGCCCACCTGCGCGCGCGCGTGCCAGCGCGCAGCCCGCCCCACCAGCGCGCGCCCACTGCCCCCGTGCGTGCCCAACTGCTGCGAAGTGCCATGCCCCTTGAGTCACGGCTATGTCAGGTGGCCGCCCCCGGTGGTGGCGGACGGTGGAGCCACCTCATGCCCCGCGATGCATATCCTTGCCTAGGCCTCAACCTTGCCCCGTAGGTGCCAAGGCCCTCTGCGCGCACACGGCTTGCTCGCCCATGGGCGCGCTGCTCAGGGGAGTGTCCTCCCCTATATATGTCAAAGTAACATTTACTGGACTGACAGGAGCAGACATAATCCTTTGCAGAGACAAACTGCCCAACTGCTGCGCGCGCGCGAGCACGCCAGCGCCCCATCAGCGCGCGCCTGACTGCCCCCATGCGTGCCCAACTGCTGCCAAGTGCCCAAGGCATGCCATCTTGACTGCTGCTGCTGCTGCTGCCAAGTCCCAAGGCCTAAGGCATGCGCGTGCGCGTGCGCGTGGCAGCGCGCCCCAGATTGCCCCCACACGTGCCATGCCTTGCCCAAGTATTGCCGCCAGCGGTGGTGGTGGTGGTGTTCAGTCGGATCGCCATGTCGTGATCACATTTCATGTCACGACACTCTCCTTTGCGCCGCAGGTGCCAAGGCCATGGCGACATGGCATGGTCGCCCATGGGCGCCCAGCTCAGGGAGTACCCCTCCCCATATATGCTAAAGTAGAAATTGTGGGGCTGACAGGAGCAACCACAATCATTTGCAGGAATATGTGCCCAACCACTTGTCAAAGAGTAGCTAAAGCATGCACGGGAGTAAAGTCTAAGTTAAGATAACACTAGAAAATAAAAAAAAATAAATTCTTTTTATGCCAAATAATTTATTTATTTTTTTAAAAAATGTAGGAAAATAATATAAAATAAGAGAAAAAATTTTCATCAACCGGTAAGTGAAGAATAATGTATAACACCATTCGGGAAACAAGGGGTAATTTTTTTTTTCTCCAAAATATCGTAAAATATTAATTAAATGTTGAGAATAAATATTATAATATTAGTAAAGAAAATGAGAAAAGTTATTACATCGATCGGTTTGTGAAAAATAATGTACGACACCGTTGGGAAATAAAACACGGATGCTTTTACATCCCGAAATATCAAAAAACCTCAATTAAATGTTGAGAATAAATATAAAAAAGAGTAAAAGATATTAGAAAATAGATGAAAAAATAGGAAAACAGTTTCATCAACCGAGAATTTCTTCGAGCATAGTGTGCCATAACATAACACGACCAAAGAAATAAAACACGGGACTTGTTGGAGAC
>VIRR01000636.1:0-19415 GCA_008638375.1 Nyssa sinensis | reverse complement strand
CATTATCTACTACCATTTGTACTAGCAGCACTTGCTGCTATGCATCTACTAACACTACATGAACATGGAAGTAGTAATCCTCTAGGAGTATCTGCTAACACAGATCGACTACCATTTCATCCTTACTTTATCTTTAAAGATCTTGTAACTATTTTTGTATTTTTCCTAGCACTATCCGCATTTGTATTTTATATGCCAAATGTACTAGGACATTCAGATAATTACATTCCAGCAAATCCTATGCAAACACCACCTTCAATTGTTCCTGAATGGTACCTACTACCATATTATGCTATTCTACGTTCAATTCCTAATAAACTACTAGGAGTTCTAGCTATGTTCTGTTCACTTCTAATTCTACTGGCTATGCCAATTCTAGATACTTCTCGAATCCGAGGTAGTCAATTCCGACCACTAATGCGATTCTCATTCTGGACATTTGTAGCATGTTTCTTTATTCTAATGTTTATTGGAAGTCAACATGTTGAATCACCATATGTAGAAATTGGAGCTGCCGCAACAGCTTTCTACTTTGGATGGTTTATCGTTGTAGTTCCTGTTATTGGTATTGTGGAAAATACACTAATGGATATCTCACAAGATAATCTAGAAACTAGTGCTTCACATGAATCAAAAACAGTTTATGGATCTACTCCTGCTACTGCATTATTATACCCCCCCTTTTTATTTTTAAATAGCAAATGTTATAATAGTAAAAATTGTAATATTTATTTATAACAATACATTGTAATTACATCATTATAAGAATGTTTAGTTATCTTACAGAAGGGGGTATAGTATAGCTGGTTAGTATATTTCCTTTGCAAGGATGAGACACAGGTTCGAGTCCTGTTACCTCCAAAACACATCTATATAATAAAATAACATTAATCATAGTAATTATTTTTATCAATAAACATAGCTTATAGTAAATATATATGATAGTGTTTATAAATATTATACTTTTTTATACATGTTTTATTACATATTATATTACTATATATTTGTGTATGAAAAAGCCTTGATAGCTTAAAAGGTAAAGCATAGAATTGAAGATTCTAGGTAGTTGGTTCGATTCCAGCTCGAGGCAATTATAATAAGATAAAAATTATAACGATATATCTTATGATATTCTTGCAAGAATATAACATTTAATTAGGTTTAAGATTATATATAAAATACATAGTAATATAATAATTTAAATATAAGATCTTTTGTTTTCATTGTATTATTTTACATTTATTGAGTCACTACTCTAGTTAATTAATAAATAACAATAAAGTGGTAAAGTTTTTACCGTTAACACAACTTTATAAAAATATATGTTATAAAAGGGGGTATATGGTTGTTATCAATCAGCCGCAAGTTCCCTTACGGCTACCTTGCTATAACTTAGCGAAAGGAGCACTTCGACACTCTAACAGTATTATAAATCCTTTATTTTATAAATCTTAGTATATGGTCATAAGATTTACTATAATAAAATAGATATCATTAATTTTACTCAATAACATCATTTCACTAGTAATTTATGATATTATCCATTATGTCGATATAATATAATAAAACCACGCCGTTATAATAATAAATATTATAATACGTAGATATGGATCCTGTTGGCTGTTATTCATGTTTTCTGAACGACCCCCACTTGATAGACGGTTAGTACCTCCCAAATATAAAGTTCACCGTTGCATACTAATCAACGATTACTCGGAATTCCTGATTCATGCAGTCGAATTTCAGACTACAATCGCCCAAATACTGTGCCTTGTTTTACTGGTTAGCTCCTTCTATCGAAATTGCATCAGTTTGTTAGGTTCGGGTAGCACGTCTGTGGCCCATACTCCATAAGGGTCATAAAGGCTTGTCTTACTCCTTAACTCTTTATTCAAGTTTCACCTAAAAATATACAATTTTAGGTAAGGATTGCGTTCGTTAGTGGACTTAACCTAACATTTTACAACACGAACTGACGACAGCCATGCAACACCTGTGTTCTACTGTATAATGCTAGTAGACATTCAAGGAGAGGTAAGGTTTTACGCGGGTTATCGTATTAAACAACATGCTCCACTCCGGGTCTTTAGGATGGTCTAATCTTTTTGCTTTCTGTATTGGCACTGTACTTACAAGGTGTTACACTTACAGCATTTCGCTTCTTACCCAATAAAATACTGAATACTAAGTGTAAATCGTTTACGGCATGGACTACTCGGGTATCTAATCCGTTTTGCTACCCATGCTTTCATCCCTCAGCGTCAATCATTACCCGGATAACTGCCTTCGCCATTAGTATTCTAGTAGAGATCAATGGATTTCAACCCTCCTTCTATCATTCTGTTATCCTTTATTTGATTCTAGTGATGATATATATAATTAATTATATATATCATTATCACTGCCTACAGATCCTTTATACCTATTTATTCCATTTAATGTTTGCCCAGTTCGTATAACCGCGTCTGCTGGCACGAAACTTAGACTGGACTTATAGTAAGGTAACGTCATTATCCTCCCTTACGACACTCTACTAATAGAGTTCTGGTTAGCTGGGTCACTCTTTAGAGCATTGCCCAATATTCTCCTCTGCAGCGTATTATAAAATACTATCGGCTATTCTCAAACCAATTGCGGGAATTGAGGCTTTCGCCCTTTCCTATCCGTCATAGGATACCTCTATTTATTATCGTTAAATAATAAATAAATCAATGCCTGATAAAAATAAAAATCAATCTTTTGTCGAAATATATTTCCTTTGATTATTCTCTCTTCCTGAGAAACAAAAGGTATGTATTCTTTTTCCTCGCCTGTACACCATGGATATAAAATACCCATCCGACTCGCATGAGTTAAACTACCAGATAACATTCAAACTGTACTAAGATTAAATACTTCTATTTGGAAATTGATAACTAAATATACATCTAGTTAATAATTCTTATTGCACGATCTTACTGATCATGATTCATTACTATTCTTATACTTGTTCTTAAACATATATACACATATATATATATATGAAATAACTGTATCTAGTACAATGAATAATATACTAATATTATTGCATATTATATTATTTTTGTAGATCATTCTATTTTCTATAACAACTAAATAATTTGAAAAATGTATTGCAAGAGTCGAACTTGCATATCTCAATTAGAAGCTGACTGTTTTACCTTTAAACTAAATACATAATTAAAAGTTTCCTCTTAAGATAATACGTTACTTTTTGTTTAGATTACAGTATTTAATTCTACTATAAAAATAAAAAGGGGGGGGTATACTAAATTGTAATTAAGAATGAGGATAGATATCAAATGCTACTAGTAGGCTAGGTACTAGAATTAGCAGTGCAATGGCTACAGGCAGCATTCCTGTTCAACAGAATACCATAAGACCATCATATCGCATTCGAGGTAGTGTAGCTCGAATCCATACAAAGATAAACATAAATAGAACTGCTTTAAGTGCTAGAGCAATACTTTGAATATTGATAAATGAGTCATTATTAAAGATTTCTGGTAGGTTATATCCTCCTAGGAATAGAATAGCTGTAAATGTAGACATTAGCACGATACTTCCATATTCTGCCAGGAAGAAGAATACGAAAATCATACCAGAATGTTCTGTCATAAAACCTGCTACTAGTTCAGATTCTGCTTCTGGCAGATCAAAAGGAGTACGATTAGTTTCAGCTAGAGCAGAGATAAAAAATAGAATAAAAATAGGTAGTAGTGGCACAATATACCAAACACTTTGTTGTGCTTCAATAATTTGAGTAATATTGAATGTACCACATAGTAGAATTACACTTAGTACTGCAGCACTATAAATTAGTTCATAACTAATCATTTGTGCAGTGGATCGTAGTGCACCAAGAAAGGCATATTTAGAATTAGCAGACCATCCTGCAAATAGGATTCCATATACTCCAATAGAAGAAAGAGCTAGTGAATATAGAATTCCCAGTGAAAAATCAGATAGTGCTAGTCCTGGACCAAATGGAATTACTCCCCATCCTAGTAGACTAAAAATAAGGGTAATCATTGGTGCTAGAAAGAATAGACTTTTTGTAGCTTGTGATGGAATAACTTGTTCTTTTACTACTAGTTTAAGTGCATCTGCAAATGGTTGTAGTACTCCATAATATCCTACTACATTAGGTCCAATACGTCGTTGCATAGAACCCATTACTTTTCGCTCAATAATTGTCATAAAGGCTACAGCTAGTAGGATTGGTACTAGTACAATTAGAATCTCTAGCAGATTATATAGAATAGCAAGCATAATCATCAATTTGTTGAACCTTTTCTGTTTTATTCCTTGACACAATATATTAATATATTGCCACTAAGGATCACAAGATGGAAATAGTTACTACTATATTAATTTATTATATAAATATAATAAATTGTGACATAGATTATGCTACAGAATCAATCCAAGAAAGGTATTTTTCAGCAGATACTGCTTCTACACAAATAGGCATAAATCCATGATATACTCCACAGATTTCAGAACATTGTCCGTAAAATACTCCTTCTCGTTCAATTAGCACACTTGTTTGGTTTAGTCGACCAGGACAAGCATCTACTTTTAGTCCTAGTGAAGGTACTGCAAAATCATGAATAACATCTTGTCCTGTTACAATAAATCGCACATGTGTATCCACTGGTACTACTACTCGATTATCTACATCAAGTAGACGTAGTTGTCCATCTTCTAGATCTGTTTCAGGTACCATATATGAATCAAATTCAATTGATTCTCCATCTTCATTAATGAAATCACTGTATTCATAAGACCAATACCATTGGTGACCTACAGCTTTAATAGTCATAGATGGAGAAATAACTTCATCCATAAGATATAGTAGTTTGAAACTAGGAAAAGCAATAGCAATTAGTACAAAAGCAGGTGTAATTGTCCAAATTAGTTCAATTAGTGTACCATGATTTGCATATTTATAAACAATTTGTGATTTGTTGCTATTAAAATTAATAACAGTAGAAGATAGTACCCACATTACTCCAAATAGAATAATAACTAGATAAAAGAAAATACTATCATGTAGTTCTGTAATACCTTCATGTGTTGGTGATCCACCATCTTGAAACCCTAGTTGCCAAGGTTCTGGTGCATCATTATAAATAGGTGTTAGATAAGAAAATAGTGTTTCTAGCATTGTTAATTTTATAAAAATTCTATTTTACTATTAATGTAAAAGGAAGAAAATAGCCTCATATAACTTACTATAAAATAATTAGTAGTAATGATAAAAAGACAAAGAAAATACATTATCTATAGTAAACAATAAATAGAATAATACTAAGTAATGAAAAGTAAGGATTAGAGGGATCGAACCTCTGTATCCGTCGTGTAAAGACGGCGTTACACCACTCAACTAAATCCCTTTTAGATAATAATGTAAATTATTGCTATAGAATAATAAGTAGTAAATACACTTATAAATGTATAAACTCATTTAATTTAATTATTGTTGTTATTTTTAAAGGGGGGGGGGGGTATATTTTATTAATTAATGTAGATCAATAGCATCTTTAATGTAAGATGCTGTTAGAATACAGAAAACATATGCTTGAATAAATGATACAGCAATTTCTAGTCCAATTAGTGCTACAAAGATAGAAAAAGGAAGTAGTGTAATTACAGCAGCAATAATACCTGATGTAAACATAGGAGCAATAAATCCTGATAGAATTTTTAGTAGTGTATGTCCAGCAACCATATTAGCGAATAGCCGAACTCCTAGTGATACTGCACGAGCTAGATATGAAATAATTTCAATAGGTACTAGAAGTGGAATAAGTGCACTAGGTGCTCCTGTTGGTACAAAAAATGTGAAGAAATGTAGTTTATGTAGTGATAGACCTAGAATTGTAACTCCTAGAAAAATAGTAATACTTAGTCCTAGTGCTACAATCATAGAAGTTGTTACTGTAAATCCATAAGGTACATTACCAGTAAGGTTAGCAAATAGAATAAAGAAAAATAGTGAATAAATAAAAGGAAGATATACTTCATTAGCGGCTCCAATTTGTGCTTTTACTAGACCATGCACAGAAGCAAAACTGCTTTCTAGAGAAATACTCCATCGACTAGGAATAACACTTTTGTTATTACTTGCCATAAAGTGAAAAGCTAGTGATAGAAATACTGCAATAATTGTATAAAGTCCTAGATTTGTTAGTGAAAGATGAGTATAACCTAGTACTGGTAGTTGTAGTGATACCAGACTAGTTACTTCAAATTGTTCTAGTGGAGAATGAAATAGAAATGACATGAAAGAAATTTGAAATGCTCTACAAAAGAGACTATTATCGTAATTTTTACTAGTTATTAAGTCTGTTAATGTTAACTATTTACTTATTTATCATTGACAATAATAAAAATGATAGTTAACTTAATTATTAACCTTTATTTAGAATAATTATTAGTACTATTCTAAGTATAATTACTATAGTTTAGTAATATACATTCGTGCTACAAATAGTTCTGTAAATGCTGGTAGAATGAATTTACTCATAACATAAACAACAATAAACAGACCTAGTAGTGCAAATGATAGTTGATTTACAAAGTAAAATGGTAGTAGTTGTGGCATTATTTTATAAGATCATAGTTTTTAGATCGTTACTATTGGCTCTTAACATAAGAACTGTCTTTAGTTTACTTTATAAAAAAGTAAACATTTCCTACTTCTAATTATACATATAAATTATATTTATAAATAAATAGTACAATAGAAGGTTTTCTAGTTGACAAGGGAATTAAATTAGTATGAAATTACTATAATTAGTGTTATTTTATTTCTTATAACATTATTTAATTAATAATAAAAAGGGGGATATTAAATATTATTAATTATGATTGTACTGGAAGTACATTGTAAGCATGCAGTGGTACTGGTGAATCTAGTGCCCATTCTAGTGAAGGAGCTGTATGTGATTCCATCCAAAACATTGGTGTTGATTGGAAGAAAGCAGGTGTTTGCCAAGGGTTTCCATCTACTGGTTTACCATTAGCTAGAATATCATAGATAATATAACCAAATAGCACAGTAGCTACAATAGAAATCATACTTCCAAAACTACTGATTAGATTCCATCCAGCAAAAGCATCAGGATAATCAGGGATTCGTCGAGGCATACCAGCAAGTCCTAGGAAATGTTGTGGGAAGAATGTTAGATTAACTCCTACAAATAGTGACCAGAAATGGATTCGTCCTAGGTTTTCATCAAATGTTTTACCAATAATTTTTGGTGCCCAGAAGTAAAATCCTGCAAATAGAGCAAATACAGCTCCCATTGATAGTACATAATGGAAGTGTGCTACTACATAATAAGTATCATGTAGTGCTACATCTAGTGAAGCATTAGCCAGAATTACTCCTGTTAGACCTCCAATAGTAAATAGTGCAATAAATCCTAGTGCAAATAGCATAGGTGTAGTTACTCGAATAGAACCTCCATATAGTGTAGCTAGCCAACTGAAAATTTTAATACCTGTTGGTACAGCAATAATCATTGTAGCTGCTGTAAAGTAAGCTCGTGTATCTACATCTAGTCCTACTGCATACATATGGTGACTCCATACTAGAAATCCTAGAATTCCAATACTAAACATAGCATATACCATTCCTAGATAACCAAATACTGGTTTTCCTGAAAAAGCAGATACAATATGACTAATCATTCCAAAACCTGGAATAATTAGAATATAAACTTCAGGATGACCAAAGAACCAGAATAGATGTTGATATAGTACAGGATCTCCTCCTCCAGCTGGATCATAAAATGAAGTATTGAAGTTTCGATCTGTAAGTAGCATTGTAATAGCACCAGCTAGTACTGGTAGTGAAAGTAGTAGTAGAATAGCTGTAACTAGAATAGCCCATACAAATAGAGGTAGTTTATGTAGTGTCATACCAGGATTTCGCATATTTAGAATTGTAGTAATAAAATTCATAGCACCTAGCATTGATGAAATACCAGCTAGATGTAGACTAAAAATAGCTAGATCTACTGAACCACCTGAATGACTTTGTAGTGATGATAGAGGAGGATATACTGTCCATCCTGTTCCTGCTCCTTGTTCTACAAATGCACTTGCTAGAAGTAGAATAAGAGAAGGAGGTAGAAGCCAAAAGGAAATATTATTCAGCCGAGGAAATGCCATATCTGGAGCACCAACCATTACAGGTACAAGGTAGTTACCAAAACCACCAACCATAGCAGGCATAACCATGAAAAAAATCATAATTAGTGCATGAGCTGTAATAATTACATTGTAAAGTTGATTATCACCATTTAGATATTGCACACCTGGTGCTGTTAGTTCCATTCGGATTAGCATTGAGAACGCTGTCCCAATCATTCCTGCAAATACTGCAAAAATAAGATATAGTGTTCCAATATCTTTAGCGTTTGTGGAAAAAAGCCATCGTGTCATTGTTTATTTTACTAATTAATCTGTTATTTATCAACTTTTCATTTTGAAATTAATATTTATATTAATATTCTCATTATACTAATATAAATATCTTCTATATATGTGTTTCCATGCATGATACTCTTATACTTATATTTATAACATTAATTAATTCACTATAGCATCATAGTGTGATAATTATTAAATAATTCGGACAAAAGGAGATTCGAACTCCTAAGGAATTAAACATTCCAGAAAATTAGCAATCTTCTTAACTTCACCTATGGCTGTTTGTCCCTATTTCTTGTAAAGATATTCTATAATAAACAAGATATAAGTAGCACGAGGATTTAACTCAGTAGGTAGAGTGCGTGACTTTTAATCACTGTGTCACAGGTTCGATTCCTGTAATCCTTATTCATTAACTATAATAAAACATAACCCATCTTGTTATAAATTCGCTGAAGTACTAGGATGAATAGAATCGAACTATTATATCTTCGACCAAAACAAAGTGTCTTTCCATTAGACGACATCCTATTAGGATATAAATAAAGAAAAAGAATATACCTATATTATCACCATAATACATAATAATATAAATAATGAATGCTATAAAAAATTGTTACTATTAAATATAGTATAGTTTTCATTATATTTAAATTATCATAGATTTGCCGACTACTAGAATCGAACTAGTGTCAAGTAATTACAAGTTACCTATTCTACCACTAAACTAAGTCGACTTTTATTATTATAAAATGATATGTATTTATATATTATTATAAATTTGTATTATTATACCAAGTGATCTCTAGGAGAATCGAACTCCTAACAGTGGAATGAAGATCTACGGTTTTACCATTAAACTAAGAGACCAATTTTTGAGCGCATTCCAGGAATTGAACACTGGTCTAGCAAGTCATGAGCTTGCTGTGCTACCTCTACACTAAAGCGCTTATATTTATACTTATACACTTTATCCATTTTATCTATTAGATAACTATAAATTTATTATGAAAATAAAAAGAGAAAAGGGGGGGGGGGGTATAATTTAATATATTAATTAGCAGTTATTTTCGTAGTAGTAGTGCTGTTATAAAGATAAGTACAAGTCGTGGGTCTGAAATAGTATCTCCTAGTAGTTTAGGTGAAAATAGAATGAAAGTTAGTCCAACAAGTCCTAGCATTAGATAAAGTGCATAACTTGTTAGGCTACCTGTATCTAGTTTAGCGATATCTTGACTTCCAGCAAATAGAGAAAATGATAGTCCATGAGGACCAATTAGTTCAATAGCACCACGGTCCAGTACTTTACTAAAAGTATATCCTAGTAGTAGACTAGCATTAATAATATAATGATTGTAAATAACATCTACATAATATTTACCATTAAAGAAATGGTAAAGTGAACGTCCAAAAGTACTTCCAGTAAGTCCAATAGTAAATAGCGGTGCTACATGATACATGTAAATAGCAGCACTAGCTCCAGTTAGTGTTAGAATAGCAGGAAGTAGTTTATTAAATAGATTAATAGAAAATTCTGCTTCAATAAGAGAAATATGTGATGGATGGATAAATAGACTAGAAGATAGAAAATCAGAACCCATACCTACAAATAGATCTTTAGCAACATATCCAAAGAAAATTGCTAGTAGAGAAAGAATAACAAGAGGAATCATTACAATAATAGGTGCATCATGTGTATGAAGATATACTGATTTACTAGCATTTGGATAAGTCATAAATGTTAGTGAAATAAGTCGTAGACTATAAAAAGCAGTAAGACAAGCTGAAATAGTTCCTAGCCAATAAGCTGCATGTCCTGAGAATTCATATTGTCCATATGCTACTTCTAGAATAAGATCTTTTGAATAAAATCCAGTCATCCATGGTACTGCCATAAGACTAAGAGATCCAATAAGAATAGCAGTATATGTAAATGGTAGAAATCCAATAAGTCCACCTAGTCGTCGTTGATCTTGTTGATCATAAGTAGCATGAAGTACAGCTCCTGCTGCTAGAAATAGTAGTGCTTTAAAGAAAGCATGATTTACTAGATGAAATAGTGCTACATTATATTGAGATAGTCCACATGCCATAAAAAGATAACCCATTTGAGAACATGTAGAATATGCAATTACTCGTTTTAGATCATTTTGTAGTAGCCCTGTACTTGCTGCAAAGAAAGCAGTTAGAGCTCCTACCCAAGTAATAACAATAAGTGTAGTTGGCCCATATTCGATAAGAGGAGAAGATCGTAGTAGTAGATATACTCCTGCAGTTACTAGTGTAGCTGCATGAATTAGAGCACTAACAGGTGTTGGCAAATTATGTTACTAGTTTAAATAATAATAAAACTAGCTATACCAATGATTGGTGTCACAGAGGTATAGCCATAGCTTTCACTATGGATCGGACTATATCTTCAAGATAGTAATACCTTGTTTCACGTGTAGTCTCTGAGGATCCTACTTTTAGATAACTCCATTAAAAGGGGGGTTATAAATTTGGTTTCCTGCTGATTGTCCAATCTTTTACATTATCACTATTAATATATAGTAAATATAATAGTAGTAAAAGCTCTAAGGAGTTTCCAGCATATAGTGAAATTTAAGGAAGGCCTAACATAACCTATTAGTTGCTAAAATACCTAGTTTATAATGAAAATTCTCTGGAATCTGTGATAGTACTATATCACGTAGTAGTGGCATACTACTTTTACTTACTCGAATACGGTACGTGTCCTGTTGTTTATTACGTACCTTTAGAGTAGATTTAATAGAAAAACTCAGAAGAACTTGTTGAAGAAGAATGCATTCCTGTTTTGTAAAAGACTCTGTACATAGAATAACAGTAAGAGCTCGACCATAAGCATCAAAATAACCATCTTGAATAATCCAATGAATCAGACTCTCTACGGTAAACATTTCGAAGATGGAAGAAGGAATAATCTTTGTAAACTTTCCTTTATCCATATCTCAAACATACCACAGTTTATGTAGCTCTGTGAAGAAAGGCATAGATCCTGTACTGAAATGGTATTGTTCTACTGATTTAGCAATATGTTGAGGTAGTAGTACATTTGGATAAGGACGAAGCACACTAGGATGAAATGAACTAAAAACTGTCGCCATTAGAGACAGTATATATTCTTTGCTACTATATTTCATAGTTATAGCATATCGAGCATTTCCTTTAACAACTCCATCCTTTGTACCAGAGCCTGCTCGGATACTTCCATCTCCTAGCATACATCCTGTAATACTTCCTAGTACTGATTTAGGAACACCTATCATGGCAAATGAAACAGTTATAAAAGAGTTCTCACTTACTATTGCTTGAGGTAGTAGAAGAAGAATAAACACACCAATGTATAGTCAACCTTCCATAGCATCTGGTAGCCAGGTATGTAGCCCAAGTTGTGCACTTTTACCCATAGCAGCAAATAGTAGTAGTAGACCAATAATAGTAATTGTATTTTCATTAATAAATGGTGCAATACTAAATACAGTAGCATAATCTAGATTACCAAATACAAAAAACATAGCAAAAAATCCTACTGATAGGAACATATCTCCTACACGATTAACTACTAGAGCTTTAATAGCACTTTTATTTGCTTGAATTCGAGTAAACCAAAAATTAATAAGTAGATAAGAAGAAATACCGATTCCTTCCCAACCTACAAACATAATTAGATAATTATCTCCTGTTACTAGCACTAGCATAAAGAACGTAAACATAGAAAGATAAGAGAAAAATCGTTGATTGTGAGGATCTGCACTCATATAATCAACAGAAAAGATATGAACTAGTGCAGATACCACTAGTACAGGAAGTAGCATAGACACTGTAAGACTATCAAACATAAATCCCCAGGAAACGTCCATTAGTTCAGAATCAATCCAACTAATTAGATTAATAGATACTGGAGATCCACAAAGTCCTACTTCATAGAAAGCTACAATAGATAGTAGAGCAGAAGTTACAAGACAAGCACATGTAATCACATGCGCCCCTGTTACTCCAATTTTACGTCCCAGAAAACCTGAAACAATAGACCCAAAAATAGGTAGTAGAAGTAGAGTTAGATACATTATTGTTGTAGAGAAATATTTCCTCGTAGTCGATAATATGCTACTAGAATACCTAGACCAATTGCTGATTCTGCACCTGCAATAGCAATAATATAAATACTATATGTTTGACCCATAATATCATCAAAGCTATAAGAACTTACTAGAATAAGAAGTGTTACAGCTAGTAGCATCAGCTCAATAGAAATAAGCATTAGAATAATATTTTTCCGATTAAGCACAAAGCCTAGGATCCCAATTAGAAATAGAATAATAGATAGATTCATACTATAGTTTAATAAATAATTATCCTTAAGGACCTTTAATAATAAATTGTACTATATCATAATATAGTTATACACTGTTATCACAAGGATATTTGTGATAATATGCTTACATGGTAAGGATTCGTATAATCATAACATAATCATATAATGAATTGTATTATAATTAGCACTAGTATACCTCAATATACACAACAATATCATAAAGATACTATATCGTATAATATATGATAAAAAATAAAAACAGCTAACCAAAGTCTTATATCTTTATTGCTAAATCATTATATATCTTATCTTATACTAAAGTAATTAACAGTTGTATACACCCAATAATATTTATAGTTTATTATAATTTACAATAAATCACAACAAATTTGTATTCTAGGAAAGATGCAGTAATACCAAGATACATATAAATGTGATGAATATTTTTACACCTAACAAAAAGTGTAATATTAATAAGGAAGAAAAGGGGGGGGGGTATAAATAAATAATGGAAATGGAAAGATATAATAATGAACCCCACCAATATACAGTAATGAAAAGGAATAGCCAAACTACATCTACGAAATGCCAATAAAGGATACTAGCTTCAAATCCTAGGTGGTGATGGTCAGTAAGATGGTAACTAATCATTCGAAATAGGGCTACAGTAATAAATGCTGTACCTACAAGAACGTGAATTCCATGAAATCCAGTTGAGAAGAAGAAAGTTGAACCATAAACACCATCTGCAATAGTGAATCCTGCATTAGAATATTCAATACCTTGACATGCTGTAAATAGTAGAGCAAATAGTACAGTAATAATACTACCTAGGATAGCACCTCGACGATTTCCTTGAATAAGAGAATGGTGTGCATAAGTTACAGTTGCTCCTGAAGATAGTAGTAGGATAGTATTTAGTAGTGGTAGTTCAAATGGATTAATTGTGGCAATACCTGCAGGTGGCCATGCTGCACCTAGTTCTACTGTGGGTGATAGACTTGAATGGAAAAATGCCCAAAATACAGAAATAAAGAAAAATACTTCACTTACAATAAATAGTCCTACTCCCATTGTAATACCTCGTTGTACTGGAAATGTATGGTCACCAAGAAATGTTCCTTCTGTTACCACATCTCGGAACCATAGAGTCATAGCTGCTACTGTTGTAATAAATCCAATAGCTACTAGACTAATACCTCCAAATGCATCTCCTAGAGGAGTAGCATACCCGTTAAAATACATAACAGTACCTGAAGTTAGAATTAGCAGAGTAAATGATGTTAGTAGGGGCCATGGACTAGGTGTTACTAGATGAAATGGTTGTGCCTGAAATTGTGCTCGAGGCAGATTTGTAATTGTATTCATTACGAAATAATAAATAAATTTCTACTCATTATTATATAGTTGAAATATAATAATATAGCAAAGATAATCATACACTATTATTACTTTTTATGTTTAATTAAATCATACCAAATTTTAATAGTACTAAGTGTATAAATAACACGTAATACATATACATATATACATATATGAACGTAGTTGTATCTTTGTTATATATATATACATATAATTTATGTAAAACGTTATCTGTATAAGAGGAAACATAAATATATTATTTTTCATATAGTAGATAAATAAAATTACCTATACTCTTATATATTTTAAAAAGCATAGTTTATAAGAAGAATGATATTGGACATGTGGCTGAGTGGTTGAAAGCCCCTGGCTTGAGTCTAGGTGTCTTTTAACGAAGACCGGGAGTTCGAATCTCCCCGTGTCCGATTTTTAAATAACTAGTATGTTATAAAAGCTTACTAAATATTTACCAAATTAGTAAATAGTATCTATTTATACCAATATTATAAAATATTGCAGATCCAGGGATCGAACCTGGTACGGCCGTAGCCAATGCTTTTACAGAGCACCTCCTAAACCTTTTTGGAATATCTGCATAAATATTACCTTGTTTCCTCTTATACTTCGTTATATAATAAATAATGACTATTAAATCATATGATATACTTTACTATAAGTTTATTTATAAATATAATACGTATGTCTTATTTAAATCACTTAAAGGACATATTATAGTCTTTACTGAATGGTATAAGTTAGAAACATTTCTCTCTGTTTTCATAGAACCTTAGGGAATCTAGCATAATCGGTTAATGTCCTACATTGTCAATGTAGACTATGCCAGTTCGAATCTGGTGGTTCTCGTCTTTTACCCGTGAATTACTAAACTCTAGGGGGTATTTTTACATGTTTAAACATAGACTATTATTATTTGATATAATAATAATTACAGTTGATAACCTGATAATTATATTTAGTAAAAATTGAATTGTAAGAGTAGTTTGTTTTTGTTTTCGATATGTTTATAATGGATAAATAATCAATAAATACAAAAGCTAATTTAACACTAGAGTCGGGCTTACAGATGGCTTCTGTTGAAGAACTGCAAATTCTTTTATTTAGGGTTCAATTCCCTCTTGACTCTTACTAATCATAATACATATGTATACTTTAGTGCATGATAAAGAGTATAGTATAATGGTATTACAATGATCTCCAAAGTCATATTGTGCTGGTTCGAGTCCGGCTGCTCTTGTTAACTACTATGAGAATATATAGCACTAATTAAATAAAATATAAAAAGGGTACTTACATTAGCTAAATATTTATATAAGAGTATACTAAATATAGAGTATACCTTATGTTACCTAGTTAGTGCATTACCGGTCATATATAAAAGTATGATATGGCGCATTGACGTATTATGTTGTTATTTACCATGCTTGCTGCTGCTAAATACATCGGATCAGGACTAGCTACAATTGGACTAGCTGGAGCTGGAGCTGGAATTGGAATCGTATTCGGAGCCCTAATTCAAGGAGTATCACGAAACCCTTCTCTACGAGGTCAACTGTTTACTTATGCAATTCTTGGATTTGCTCTTTCAGAAGCTACAGGACTGTTTGCTCTGATGATGAGTTTCCTACTACTATACTCATAGTAATACTCCGTTAGTAATATTGTTTATTAAAACATATACTAACTGATCTGCAAGGGGTCTCACCCCCTTTATTTTAACTACTTTAAATAGTAAAAACCCAAAATATGCATTTTCATACTTTATTCTTAGTAAAAATATTTTATTTTTTCATAAATATATAAGAGTATTACTTAGTTTAAGTATCTTTTAGATGATCTATCTGCCGTATTATGAATCTGCATTATATAAACTAATGAATGTGATATAATAGAAAATTAAAATTTTACTATGTTTATTTATAAAGTAGGTATGCCGGAATCTGGTAAACGGGCCGTATTTAGGATGCGGTAGCATAACGCTTTGTGAGTTCAAGTCTCACTATCTATAACAAAAATGTAACTAATAATAATAACAAATATAACAATTTATAAGAGGAGAAATACTTTGTAAAGTCTATTAGCAACTTTAGCTTAATGGTTATAGCGTCTAACTTCGGATTAGGAGGTTGGAGGTTCGAATCCTTCAAGTTGCTTGATTGTACTATTTTATATTATATACACATGCTAGTATAGTTTAATGGTAGAACTTGGGACTTCCACTCTCATGATGTTGGTTCGATTCCGACTACTTGCACACTTTTACACAATTAGTATTTATATACATATAAATAAATAATTAAATAAATATAAAAACATCATAACAAGTATACACATACAATTATAATTAATACCCTACTAAGTAACTACTTACTATTTACTCTTGGCTTAAGAAGATATATGTGTGTGTTTATTTGTATTATTGTTTCTTCTATAATAAAAGTCTAAATGAGTACATTTATCTTTAATAAAGCACAGTATCCTATTTGCATAAAGTACAATTTGGTAATTTTTACATAATAGACGATTTAACAAGAATATATAATATATAACATTCATAATAATATAGGATAGAATAAAGCAAGGGTTATTTTCATATAAGTTATATTTTTTATATGAATAATATAGATATTTTTGTATATAACATTAATTAAGTTAGTATCATTTATACTATTTTTTTAGACTAGTATAAGTATCGATGACAATATAGAGTATGTAACTAAGTGATTAAAGGGGTTATCAGGGATGCCTAGCAATAGTAATAGAAAGGAAATAAAGAATTAAAAGTGTGTAACAAAAGTGAATTACATTACATTCCTAAGGTAAACCATAAGAATAAGATATACTACGTTGGGAAGTAAAACATTACAGTACCAATAGGAAAGGAAATCAACCGAGACTCTGGTAGTAATGGTGAGTGAAACCAGATTAGCCTATTATTATAGTATAATATAGACAATAACTTTGGAATAAGTAGAAGAAATGGTTACCATTTTTCCGTAGAGGGTAAAAGTCCCGTAGGTTATTATATTATAATAGAAAGTAAGTAAAATGGGGACGTCTGCCCTGTTTGAATAAGGGGGTACCATCCTCCAAGGCTAAGTATATTACTAGTAGCGATAGTGTAGAGTAACGTGAGTGAAAGGTGAAAAGAAAAGTAAATGACTAGTGAAAAAGAACCTGAACTGGTAATCCTATAAGCAGTTAAAGTGAAATAGTATTTCATAATAACGTACCTTTTGCATAATGGGTCAGCGAGTTACTCTGTAAAGCAAGGTGAATAACCTAACACAAAAAGTAAAATACGTATAACGTTATAAAAGTTTTATGGAGTAGACCCGAAGCTAAGTGATCTTACCATGACCAGGCAATAAGTGGCCGAACTTTTGAATGTTGCAAAATTCTGAGATGAGTTGTGGTAAGGGGTGAAAGGCCAATCTAACTTAGATGATAGCTGGTATTCTGCGAAACCTATTTAAGTAGGGCGTTTAGTTAAAATAATATAGGTACAGCACTGATCCTCATACATTCCTTTATAAATTAATTTATAAAGTGTGTTCAGTCGGGGGGCTTCACAGCTCTACCGTTGATGGTTAACCTCGGAATGATATTAGTTAATGCTAGGCGCACAGTCTATTCATGATAAGGTGGGTAGACAAAAGGGAAACAGCCCAGAACATGTATTAAGGTCCCTAAATACTATTCAGTGAATATAAGAAAGTTTTCTTTCTAATACAACCATGAAGTAGGATTGGAGGTGTCCATCTTTTAATGATAGTGTAACAACTTAATGGTCTAGTTATAATTATAACAGGAAAGAAAGCGTCGAAAATTTATCGGGTCTAAGATAGTATACCTACATCATGTCTTGCATAAAGCATGGGTAGCAGAACACTCCATATTCAAGGGAAGGTAATTATGTTAATTATTGGATGATATGGAAGAGAGAATGCTGACATGAGTAACGTAGAAAGGAATTTAAACATTCCTCGCCGAATACGAAAGGTTTTCATGTAAGAAAAGTTAAACTACCATGAGTTATACGGTTTCTAAGAGATATATACGAATGTATATACTTGATGAATCAATACAAAATTATCCTAATAAAAAATAGGATCTAGAAAATAATGTATAGTAATAGTAATTAACTATTATAGTAACCGTACCATAAACCGACACAGGTTCGTAGGTAGAGAATACTAAGGCGTAGAGATAATGCTTGTGAAGGAACTCGGCAAATTGTATCCGTAAGTTAGACGAGAAGGATAGCCATGGTTTAGACTGTGTGTGTCACATAATCGAGGGCTGCGACTGTTTACCAAAAACACAGCAACTTGCTAAGACGAATAGTACTTGTATAAGTTGTGAACTCTGCCCGATGCCACGTATTGTAAAGAAGGTAATATCATTTTATATTATAATATAATGATAGTTATTAACTGAAAAGTGGTCAATGGCGGTCTTAACTATAAGGATCTGAAAGTAGCAAAATTCCTTGGCCATTAAATGTGGTCCTGCATGAATGAGGTAACGTGGCCCTGCTGTCTCCACAAGCATCTCAGTGAAGTTGAATTAGCCGTGCAGATGCGGTTTACCTTCAGTTAGACGGGAAGACCCTATGCAGCTTTACTGTAGTTTGATATTGATCTTCTTTTAAGCAGGTGTAGAATACAAGGGAGTACTTAGTACGTAAATGAAATACCTTGACTGTATTGAAAGAAGATCTAAAATAACACTATTTAATTCTATTAATTTATAATAGAAATTCTAGGAACAGTATCAAATGGTCAGTTTGACTGGGGCGGTCGCCTCTAATAAAATATCAGAGGTCTTCAAGTAAAGGTAAGTTTTTGTTAGTCAGAAACTAATGGATCACGTATGATCTTCTAAAGTTTAATAATAAAACGTGCTTAACTGAAAGACTGACAGGTCGATCAGATACGCAAGTAGGATATAATGATCCGGTAGTTCATTATGGAATGGCTATCGCTCAAGGGATAAAAGTTACGCTAGGGATAACAGGTTTATCGTTTGCGAGAGTTCATATTGTCCAAACGGTTTGACACCTCGATGTCGACTCATCTCATCCTCCGGGTGTAGCAGCTCGGAAGGGTTCAGCTGTTCGCTGATTAAAGAGGTACGCGAGTTGGGTTCAATACGACGTGAGTCAGTATGGTCCCTATCTTCTGAAGGAAATAATTGTCAAAAAAGGTACTCTCACTAGTACGAAAGGACC
>VIRR01000635.1:15000-22500 GCA_008638375.1 Nyssa sinensis | reverse complement strand
GTTTGGGCTTCCCTAGGATTTAATTCGGACTCTAGTATAAAAAGGGAAAAAGGGTCATTCGTCGTTTTACGTGTCATATTTTTCTGTACTTTGTTTCATAGTTCGGACTCCATTATTGAGTCCAGGATGTCAATGAAAGTCAATTCAGACCTCCCTGTGTTTTAATTTGGCTTTTAGTGTACTAGGGGTAATTTGGTCATTTTACTTCTTTACGTGTCTTTATGTTCGGGACCTCATCTCGTGTCGTGGACTTCACCATTTGACTCAGAAGGTCCGAGATAGTAAAATTTCACTAATAACTTGTTAATTTTGGACAAGGGGTATTTTGGTCATTTACCCCTTCATGCGTCTTCATTTTTCGGGACCCAGTCTCGAAAAATGGACCCTACCATCAGTCTTAGAATGTTTGAAATAGTGAAAATTTACTATTTATTTATTAAATTTGGACTTCGTTTGACTTGTTTAGGGGGAAGGGCAATTTGGTCATTTTGACATTTTTAGGAGTCTTAAATTTTTCGGTGCTTCATCTCATGTCACAGACCTCACCAATGGACTCAGAGGTTCCGAGATAGTAAGGTTACATATATAACTTGTCATTTTTGGGTCAAGGGGTATTTTGGTAATTTATACCTTAACGTGTCTAAATTTTTTTTTGGGCCCCGTCTCGTAAAACGGACCCTACCATTGGCTTCAGAATATCCGAAATAGTAAGGATACACTACTCGTTTATTTAATTTGGACTTCATTTGCCCTATTTATGACCCAAGGGTAATTTAGTAATTTTACTTATTTAATAAAATAATTATTTTATTATTTTATTATTTTTCCAGGGGTATATTTGTATAATTTTTCCAAAATTTGGGCCACAGTGTAAATCCGTAGAACAGTTGGGGGTCAAAATTAAATATTCAAAACTTTCGGACTGAACCAGTGGGTTCAGTCCTATCTCAAATGAACCGGTCCAATTTCAATTGAACCAATCCGGTCTGGTTGGGTTTATTGTGTAATGCTGACGTCATGATGACGTCAGCCCTAATTGTTTTAAAATTTAAACATAAGCATAAACGACGCCGTCCCACTTAACCGTTTATACGACGGGTCGGGTTCCGACCCGAACCCGATTTGACCCATTTGACCCGAACCACCACTGTTCATCTTCTTCCCCGTTTCTTCCCAGTGTTGCCCTAGTTGCAGGTTTTCAATTTTTTTTCTATTTCGTGGATTTCTACAACTCCGTTTCTTCTGCTTTCTTTTCCAAACACCTCCTAATCCATTTTAGAACACTTCTACATTGATTTGGGGGTTCGAATGTAGCTCAATGTCTCGAATTAAGTCGCGATAATCCGAGCTGTTCATGGGTCGTTCATGCTCGTTTGTCGATGGTTTTTCACGAGGTTTTGCTTGTTTTAATCCTCTCTTCATGGGGATTAAATTCTCGTTCATAAGGGTAGGTTTAAAGGCAAGTTTAAGGGTTTGGGTTGAAAACCCGAAACCTGCAAGTCAATGGTCGAGGGTCATTTCATGTGATTTTTGGTCGCGGGTATAGGTTTTCATGACCTTCATGACTTCTTCTTGAAGTCTCTATGCACCAAAAAGAGTTTGGCTTCCATCATTTCAGACCTGCTATAGCATGGTCTTCAATGGCGGTTCACTGTTGGGTCACGTAGTTCTAGGTGTTTTTATGGCCTAATTTCATGTTTAATCATGCCTAAATGTGTTTAAAACATCATATATACAAAATCTAGAACTAAAACAGTTTATGCATGCCAAATTTTCTAGAGAGAGAAAGTAATGGTTCTTGGTGTTTTACCTCTAACAGTGGCTTTCTCTCTCTTTCCTCCTTCCTCTGAGACCTCTCTCCTCTTCTTCTAAATGCCCAGAACTCTCCCTCTCTTTCTCTATTGCTGATCGGTGGAGATCTTGTGTGTAAGCCATGTATGATCATTTGTATAGGTGAGAAATTAAATGGCTATCACCTCACTTAATTGCCCCTCATTTCACTCCCTTACTCCATCAGACCATAGCCATACTTCTCCCTATTCATCTTCACCTAATGGCTATATAATATACACATAAAGTACATGCCACCTTACCCATATTAATTCTCATGTCTTCCTCTCATCTATTCATGTATACATATATATATATATATTACATTTAATTTACATATTACTCCACACTCACACACACACGGCTGGTATATATATATATATGTATATATATATATTTATATATTTTTACTTAATTTGTCACATTTAATTTATTATTAAATTATTTATTCAATTTATTACACTTTACCAATTAACCATCATATTTCATATTAATCATAATAAATACTTAATTTCTCATATTAATAATTTAATTTTATTAAATTAATTTATTATTGTTTTGAAAACATAATATTTACTTCCATTTTTCATACCCTCGAAATACGTGTCATATTACCCGACATTCTCGGGTCGGGGCATTACATTCTTCCCTCCTTAAAAGAGTTTTGTCCTCAAAACTCGGGGTCCTTTACTCTAAATTTTTGCTTCGATCGTACATGTTTACATGTCTAGTAGTCGAATTTCGAACGACAAGTGTATATATTTAACAGAACGAAACAGTCGACGACGTACCTTACTGGTTCTCGGAGGCCTGTGCTGCCTCCCCGAATATGTTGTACACTCGCCCGTGCCTCACAGGTTCCTTGCCCCCTCCTTGTTTCCCAGTCGTTGCTGCCGGTGCACGTGGTGTAGCCGATGAAGCCACCGCAGTAGGCTCTTTAGCAGTTGAGCTCCACTTTGGGCAATCTTTGATGAGATGCCCAGCCTGGCCACACTTGTAACAGCCCCCGGTGTCGCGCCAACAGGGTGCATGATGCTTTTTCTGGCAGGTGGGGCATGTCGGAATTTCTCCTGACTTTTTGCTAGTGTCACCTTTCTTGTTAACACTAGTCTCACTTTTATCCCCTATTTTTGTCTTTTTCATTGACTGGGGACCGGGGCCCATCTTTTTCTTGTCCTTCTTTTGTGATAAGGCAACCCCAGCTCTCTCGAAAATTTTGGCACGGTCCACGACGGCATTGTACGTGGGGAGTTCAAAAGGTTCTAATCGGTACCTGATGCCATCCCTTAGTCCAGTTTCAAATTTCCGTGCTTTTAAATCTTCTGTTTGGACCATGTGGGGCGCGAATCGGGCTAACCTCATGAACTTGGTTTCATACTCCGCCACAGTCATTGCTCCTTGTGTCAAGACAGCAAATTCTGCGACCTTTTGATTTTTTAACGACCTTGGAAAAAATTTTTCATAGAATATCTCCAAGAACCTAGTCCAGGTCATTGGCGGCTCCCTTTCCTTTTCCAGGAGCCACCATTCGTGAGCTGCATCCTTGAAAGTGAATGCGGCATAGGAGACCTTTTGCTCCTCTGTACATGGCATGACCGAAAAGATACGTTCCATTTCCTTTACCCATGATTCCGCATCGATGGTGGTGTCCACTCCATCAAACCTAGGGGGCTTAAAGCCTTGGAATGTTTTATAGCTTGAGGTAATTGCGGCCTCATTGGGTTGTCCAGGGTTGATTGGCTGCCCGGGGTTCTGTACCTGTGGTGGTGCCCTAGCTTGGGTTTGGATATCAATCATATTCCGAGCCATAGCCTCCAGGATATGCTCGACCCGGTCTAGCCTGTCACCCGGATTTCCCGTATCTCTTCTCGTGTTCACCATGATTTCTGAAAGAAAACACGTATTTGTTAATTAATTTTTTTTTTTTTTTTCATCACATACAATTGCATTCGTTTTATGTTTCAAAGTTTGATACACTATTATCTTTGATTTCATGGTGTTTTTCGATCTACTTTGTACTCCTTATTCATCTACGGTCCCATACTCCGTCATTCTATCACGTATCCAGTTCACATACTGCGAGTCCCATACCTCACCTTCGTACTTCACATATCTATTTCATGTACTACGGGTCCCATACCCCGCCTTCCTATCACGTTACTTCAGAATACTAACTTCATGTACTGCGGGTCCCATACCCCGCCTTCATACTACGTATTTCTCATATTTGCTTCCCACAACGCGAGTCCCATACCTCGCCTTCATATCGTATCGTGTACTTCACATATCTACTTCATTCATGTACTGCGAGTCCCATACCTCGCCTTCATATCATGTCACGTACTTCACACATCTACTTCACATTACTGCGGGTCCCATACCCCGCCTTTATATCACATCACGTATTTCACATATCTTAGGTAGTATAAAACCCTACCTAACCTATAGTTCTATTCTAACTCGTCTAACGTCACTAGGGTTGTTCTAGTAAACCTAGGGCTCTGATACCATTCTGTCACGGCCCGAAACCCACCCTATGCGGATTACCGGATCGCGACCGCCGCCCCGAGGCCCGAAGGCCTCGAGACAAGGCTCGCATAGGTAGCGGTATCGAATAGATGTGCTTCATGTGGTTGCGGAAGCGTGAAAATCCTTTTTTTTTTTTTTTTTTTTTTTTTTTTTTTTTTTTTTTTTTTTTTTTTGCACATCCGTCCGATACTGCCGCTCTTCACATTTCGGTATACTTGTATAATCATACATACAGAGCATAACTAAAACTTAAAAGACTTTATAATTACAATCTTAGTTCAACTGCCCCGTGGGGCTTAATACATATCCTTAGACTGTCTGGAGATACAAAATATACTAATCAAAGTTCATGTGATTTTTCCCAAAAGAACTACTTAAGCAAATCTTCCCAAAAGCTAGGTTCATCCTTAATGTCTTCAAAAATTCGATCTGCCATTAATCACCTGAAAGGGGGGGGGGCGGATAAAATCCGGGTAAGCTAATGAAAGCTTGTGAGTAATTCCTGCATTCGTCATGGGGTTTTCAACTGGTAGTGGTTTTAGCATATGAGGGTTTATGAAATACTCACTACCAATTGCTTGTACATTTTAGAACACAGAGTATATGCATTCTTAAAATAATAGCTTTGAACAATTAAAGTATTCAAGCTAAACACACATTTCCTTCAAATAGAGCATATGCAATTCAAAAGCATATAAACACGTGAAATAGAATAGGGATAATACCTACTTTTATTTTCAAAATCACTTGTTATCTTTTCTCTTTTATTAGGCGGAATCTGTTTCGAACCAGACTCCCATTTTACTGCCAATACTGTCGATGGAGATATCTCATTTGCCTGGGGGATTAGATCCTTCTACCGGGCATGTACTGTTGAATCCCGAAGGATTTCAACCAACATATAGGGTGGTACTTAGTACCGTTTATCTTATAAAACATTTGTCACATGATTTCTTCAATAGATATTTTTTTCATGAACATTTAAAGCATGAAATGTACCAATTCTACAATAAATCTTCAGATACACGATGATAATCAAATTCAGAATATTAAAGAGGTTTGCAATTGATTTAGACATGCTGATGTATTTTCAAGAAAAGAGCTGAATTTAAAACATTTAATAAGCATGCCGTAACAGAATATTTTAAAAGAACGGAGTCATATATAGAATGAATTTGATATTCAAAGGCTGCAATGACTTGTGCTTAAAACTTCTTCAAATATGTGGAGTTTAATCTCCAGTTCAAATACAGGGTTACTCACCTTGGTCCGTTTAGGGTTAGCTCTACTGAGGCGCCTTCCCTTTTACTCTCTCTTTCCTTAGCCTATCAAGATTCATGAAGATTTCATAAATTTTCACATGTACTTAATTAACTCCACAACTCACTCAGTGTAGACTATGAGAGGCCTAACTTGTCATACCTGTCTGTCTTATAACTGAAATATAGAGCTAGTAACTTATGTTCTTAATGATAATAATATTACCTGCGACGCCATTCGGCTAAGGTTTCTGTGTTCTCTCTCTCCTCTTCCAATTTCCTTTCTTCTTCCTTCTTCTTTTTAGCCTCCGCCACCATGGCCTTGGTGGGTGATTTGAACATGAAGGGGCTTACCGAGACGACCTCTGTCGCCTTGGCTATCTTGACAAATCTGTTGATTACTCTCTGTCGACGCAACAGCTCTTGCATGAAGGCCTGTTGCTTTGGGTCCTTGGCCCTTTGGGCCTTGGTCATGATCGTGTATTTGGTTCGTTGTTCTTCCATGATTTACCTAAGATCAATTTATGAGTTAGAAATTTTTATTCTAAGGTTGATGTGTTGTCATGTCCTCGTATATGCCGTAGATTAGTACTTTGGCATCACTTTAATTTATAGTCATCTGAAAGATGCTATTCATCAAATTTTATGTATTTTTATTGTAGGCATTTCTTTTGGTCGAATAGACTCTACCATTGAGTCCGGAGCGTCGAAGAAAGTCGGTTTGGGCTTCCCTAGGATTTAATTCGGACTCTAGTATAAAAAGGGAAAAAGGGTCATTCGTCGTTTTACGTGTCATATTTTTCTGTACTTTGTTTCATAGTTCGGACTCCATTATTGAGTCCAGGATGTCAATGAAAGTCAATTCAGACCTCCCTGTGTTTTAATTTGGCTTTTAGTGTACTAGGGGTAATTTGGTCATTTTACTTCTTTACGTGTCTTTATGTTCGGGACCTCATCTCGTGTCGTGGACTTCACCATTTGACTCAGAAGGTCCGAGATAGTAAAATTTCACTAATAACTTGTTAATTTTGGACAAGGGGTATTTTGGTCATTTACCCCTTCATGCGTCTTCATTTTTCGGGACCCAGTCTCGAAAAATGGACCCTACCATCAGTCTTAGAATGTTTGAAATAGTGAAAATTTACTATTTATTTATTAAATTTGGACTTCGTTTGACTTGTTTAGGGGGAAGGGCAATTTGGTCATTTTGACATTTTTAGGAGTCTTAAATTTTTCGGTGCTTCATCTCATGTCACAGACCTCACCAATGGACTCAGAGGTTCCGAGATAGTAAGGTTACATATATAACTTGTCATTTTTGGGTCAAGGGGTATTTTGGTAATTTATACCTTAACGTGTCTAAATTTTTTTTTGGGCCCCGTCTCGTAAAACGGACCCTACCATTGGCTTCAGAATATCCGAAATAGTAAGGATACACTACTCGTTTATTTAATTTGGACTTCATTTGCCCTATTTATGACCCAAGGGTAATTTAGTAATTTTACTTATTTAATAAAATAATTATTTTATTATTTTATTATTTTTCCAGGGGTATATTTGTATAATTTTTCCAAAATTTGGGCCACAGTGTAAATCCGTAGAACAGTTGGGGGTCAAAATTAAATATTCAAAACTTTCGGACTGAACCAGTGGGTTCAGTCCTATCTCAAATGAACCGGTCCAATTTCAATTGAACCAATCCGGTCTGGTTGGGTTTATTGTGTAATGCTGACGTCATGATGACGTCAGCCCTAATTGTTTTAAAATTTAAACATAAGCATAAACGACGCCGTCCCACTTAACCGTTTATACGACGGGTCGGGTTCCGACCCGAACCCGATTTGACCCATTTGACCCGAACCACCACTGTTCATCTTCTTCC
>VIRR01000635.1:0-10000 GCA_008638375.1 Nyssa sinensis | reverse complement strand
ACATGCCTCCCCATGCCCCAAGCCGCCGTGTCAACTTAGTAAGGGTCTAACAAACCACCCCCACCAAAAGAGTCCGATGCCCTCATCGGATTATTCCAAGGCTATTCTCACTGCCCTTGGAGAACTGCACCAATGCTGCGCCTACAAACGGCCCCCAAACAGCACCATGCCGCACTGAACCTTGATACTGCGCCTAACCGGCACCCACAGCATCCTTCTGCACTGGTTGTCGCCCATGCAGAACACACTTGGCCCCCACCAAGTCTTGCTGAAGAACTCCATCCTTCAGACTTTGTTGTCGATCGATCATTAAACTTGGGAAAGTTTTCCACCGTTTCTGGTCACGGCTGACCCTTTCCCACCAGCCAGCCCACCCATCGCCTTCAGAACATCAAGCTTCTGAATTCAGGCCCCCGGCCTGCATGTCACCAGACATGTTCCCTGCAGCTTTTGGCACTGCTGCACCTTTGCCTACTAAAGCATCTAAGTAGGACTTCTCCCCACTATCAGAACCTTCTGATTCTTCAAGGACCTGAATTGCAGACATCCTTGACACCCTTCCCTTCTTTGTCTTCGAGAAAGGAACAAAGCATGGACTCCCCTCGTCCATGATCAGCATTCCACCAAGGTGAGGCATCACCACTGCCTTCGCCTTTTGGAAAAACTCCAACCCAAGGATGACTTGGAAATCATCCAAGGGCATGGCCAAGAAACTGCACTCCCCGCTCCAGTTTCCCACCTTGGCCTGGACACCCCTCGCTACTCCAGCAACCCGACTTGCCTTAGAATTGGCAGCCTTGATCACACTGGAATCTGGCTGCAGTGCAAGGCCCAGCCTATACACCTCCTTGTCCGCGACAATGTTGTTAGTAGCCCCCGTGTCCACCATTGCACTGACAACTTGATTGTTCAGCGCTATGTCCACGAACATCAACCCCTTCTTTGGCACCGAGTCCTCCTTCTGCAACACATTCAGAAGTTGGATGGGGTTGACCCTCACGGTCTCCTCTTCTGAACTCTCTTCCTCTTCCGCCATAAGAGCGTTCAGTTTTTCCCTCTTTGGACAATTCATGGCCCGGTGTGGTCCGTCACAGATATAGCATCCGCCTGGGGTCTGGCCTTTGAACGGCTCCTTAGAACTAGAGGCTTTGTCCGTCTGCCCCTCCGAAGAACCAGTCTTCCCGACTTTCTTTCTGTCCTTCTTGCGCTCCTTGGACTTGTCTTTTCCAGCACCCTCAGCCCCTTTGCTGCCGTCCCCAGTTGCCTGTGACTTGTAGTCCACCAAGGCATCGGCTGCTGCTATGGCTGCGGACAAGTCTTTTACACCTTGTCGACGCAGTTCTGTCTGTGCCCAGTTCTGAAGACCAGCGATGAAATTGAAGAGCTTGTCCTCCTCAGACATGTTTTTGATGTCAAGCATCAAAGATGAGAACTGCTTGACATATTCCCGAACCGTCCCGGTCTGTCTGAGCCGCCGCAAAGCATCACGAGCCTGCCATGCCGTGTTGCTTGGGAGGAACTGCTCCTTCATTTCTGCCACCAGCATGTCCCATGTCACGATTTGAGGACGTGAAGTGTCCTCTGCCCGAGTCCGCCACCACAGTTTGGCATCCCCGGTCAGGTACATGGATGTGAGGTTCACCCGCTCACCATCCAGGAATATGCACCGCCTGAAAATAGTGGGTCAGGTCCCACAAGAAATTCTCCAGTTCTTTGGCACTCCGTGTGCCAGAGAACGCCTTTGGTTCTGGTACTTTGGCCTTCTGCCCGCCCCCGTGCATACCAACAGTACCAGTATGCAATGCCCGCTTCAGCAGCGTCATGTCCGCATCCAGTGTGTCCAATCTGCCTTTGAGAGATTCGGCCAACGCCCCAAGATCGCCCAGGAGGTCACTGATCTTGACTTGGCCTTCAAGATAGTGATCTTCCTCCGCCTTTTTGAGTTCGTCCTGGGCATTCTGGACGTTCTCCACCAACTCGAACAGCCTTGCGCACTGGACTGCTACAGGCACCGCATCATCTGACTGGGGAGAACCAAGGAAGTCCTCCATCCGAGCCACCCGTTCACGCAGTTCAGCATTTGAGCCACCAGCCATGATCAGAACCGCGCTCTGATACCAACTGTCACAGGGTTAATTTCTGACACCAAATTTTTCGCCTGTGATGGCGTTGTCACCCGACAACCAGCCACTCAAAACACCCACAAACACACACAGTGTTTAGCACAGCGGAATAGGAAAGAAGACACCAAAGCATACAGGGAAAAACCCCCAACCTTTTATTCACTAACTCACCGGAATTATGAATACAAAGGAATACGTTTCCCGTAGGAATACAAGACACTCTTGCTCACACACAAAGAGAAACACAACAATGCTCTCAGCCTTGCTCTCTACACTATGCTCTGTCTTCTCTCCCGTTTTCAAGAGACCTCGCACCCTTTTATAGCCAAAGATCTTAACTGCTCACATGTGCCCAGCACATGACATGCAGTTACCCCCAACTGCTAGGGTTTGTCACAGACTGCCATCTGTGCCTTGCAGTTGCGCCCACAACTGCTAGTGCTCTCGGAAGCCTGGGATGTGCGCCACCTGTGAGGATCCGTGCCTCACTTTGCCGCACACAATAGGGACCCTTGGATCAGCATGCCATCTGTGAGGATCCGTGCCTCCCATTGTCACACACTGTCCATGCGCCAACTCAGCAGGCAGTTGCCTTGCGCCCAGCAACTGCCTCGCAACTGCTCTGCGCCGTAACTGCCTGGCGCCCAACAACTGCCTTGCGCAACTGCATGCAACTGCCCCGCACAACCGCACGCAACTGCCCCGCAACTGCCTTGCGCAACCGCACGCAACTGCCTTGCGCCCAGCAACTGCTTTGCGCAACCGCACGCAATTGCCTTGCGCCCAGCAACTGCCTCGCAACTGCTCTGCACAACCGCACGCAACTGCCCCGCAACTGCTTTGCGCCCAGCAACTGCCTTGCGCAACTGCACGCAACTGCCCTGCGCCGCAACTGCCAAGCCCGAGCCCTCACCCAAGGACACGGCCATATATAGTCGGCCTTGAACCCGCGCACTTCTTGACCCATCCCTTGCTTCCGTGTTAGCCATCGTTGCCAAGCCGTGCCCCCACACGCCTTGGTCTTCCTTAGCCGCATAGGCAACTCGCCCATGGGCGCTTCGAGGAGGTACTCCCCCCTATATATGTCAAAGTACAATTTGTCCACCTGACAGGAGTGGATACAACCACTTGCAAAGCCAGTCCTTCCCCCTGTGTGCATCTGCCTTGCCAAAGGCAACCCATGCACCAACTGTTCACAAGCTCGGCTGCACCAACTCTGCACTGTCTAAGTATCCGATACTTAGAATATTTTGACATATCCCAACTTTGGAAAGTCATTCCCACTTCCGAATCTCATTCCATCCTTGAATAGCATTCCAAGTCCCGAATGTCTTTCCGCACTTGAATAACATTCCAAGTCTGAATGTTATTCCAAGGCATAGCATGCCTCCCCATGCCCATGCCAATGTCACCCAAGCCGGACATGCCTCCCCATGCCCCAAGCCGCCGTGTCAACTTAGTAAGGGTCTAACAGTAGGCCACTATCCTACCATCGAAAGTTGATAGGGCAGAAATTTGAATGATGCGTCGCCGGCACGAAGGCCGTGCGATCCGTCGAGTTATCATGAATCATCAGAGCAACGGGCAAAGCCCGCGTCGACCTTTTATCTAATAAATGCATCCCTTCCAGAAGTCGGGGTTTGTTGCACGTATTAGCTCTAGAATTACTACGGTTATCCGAGTAGCAGATACCATCAAACAAACTATAACTGATTTAATGAGCCATTCGCAGTTTCACAGTCTGAATTAGTTCATACTTACACATGCATGGCTTAATCTTTGAGACAAGCATATGACTACTGGCAGGATCAACCAGGTAGCATTCCTTCCCGATGCTGGCACCGCACGAGCCTAACCGATTACGCAGCTGGTCAAAGCGAGCACAACAATCGTGCGTAAGAGCTACGAAAGCTTACCGGGCAAATAGAGGCCAGGACCTCATGCCCACTCACAATTCCACATCCGAAAGAAAGATTAACCACCAATGAGCCACACACTCTTAACATATAAGCAACACACGGATCACAGGGGTACTTCAAGGTTCACCACGAACCACTCGGTGGATTACGGTGAAACGAAATAGTTGGGACAAGCGAGTTCCATTAACTTAGGTATGCCACACAAGAACCCGAGTAGCGCCAAAGGCTTCCGCAAGCACTTAAGGCAAATATGAAAAGGAATGAACGAGATGACTTCGCCGCACGAGCAAGGAACAAACCAACCCGAACATTCCAATCACCACTCACACGCCATCACGTAAAACTGTAAAGAGATCTAAGCGAAAAATCTGCAAGTTCACACGGAACATAACCAACGAACATGCAAAATCACCGGGTAGATTCAAAACAGCACCGCTAAGCGCGAAAAAACATCGAGAAAGAAGGACAGCATCGAGAAGGCAACCGAGTTTCGGGACTATCACTCCCCACGCGACCCGTCTAAGAGCACGGGAACAGATCGTTGAAGCCGAGCCCGGGGTACATATTGACCGGTGCACAGTCCCCGTTCCAACGCCTAGGCCGAGCCCCAACGCCTTCCCGAGTCCCATTGCGGAAAACTAACGACCCCAAGATATCAACTTTCCGTCCCCCCGCCACTAGAAAGGCCCTGTCGAGACAGCATCGAGAAGGCAACCGAGTTTCGGGACTATCACTCCCCACGCGACCCGTCTAAGAGCACGGGAACAGATCGTTGAATCCGAGCCCGGGGTACATATTGACCGGTGCACAGTCCCCGTTCCAACGCCGAGGCCGAGCCCCAACGCCTTCCCGAGTCCCATTGCGGAAAACTAACGACCCCAAGATATCAACTTTCCGTCCCCCCGCCACTAGAAAGGCCCTGTCGAGACAGCATCGAGCAGGCAACCGAGTTTCGGGACTATCCTTCCCCACGCGACCCGTCTAAGAGCACGGGAACAGATCGTTGAAGCCGAGCCCGGGGTACATATTGACCGGTGCACAGTCCCCGTTCCAACGCCGAGGCAGAGCCCCAACGCCTTCCCGAGTCCCATTGCGGAAAACTAACGACCCCAAGATATCAACTTTCCGTCCCCCCGCCACTAGAAAGGCTGTGTAGAGACAGTATCGAGCAGGCAACCGAGTTTCGGGA
Organism: Nyssa sinensis; assembly: GCA_008638375.1. Taxonomy (NCBI): domain Eukaryota; kingdom Viridiplantae; phylum Streptophyta; class Magnoliopsida; order Cornales; family Nyssaceae; genus Nyssa; species Nyssa sinensis. The sequence continues at coordinate 4,769 of VIRR01000635.1, read as the reverse complement.
CTATCCTTCCCCACGCGACCCGTCTAAGAGCACGGGAACAGATCGTTGAAGCCGAGCCCGGGGTACATATTGACCGGTGCACAGTCCCCGTTCCAACGCCGAGGCAGAGCCCCAACGCCTTCCCGAGTCCCATTGCGGAAAACTAACGACCCCAAGATATCAACTTTCCGTCCCCCCGCCACTAGAAAGGCTCTGTCGAGACAGCATCGAGCAGGCAACCGAGTTTCGGGACTATCCTTCCCCACGCGACCCGTCTAAGAGCACGGGAACAGATCGTTGAAGCCGAGCCCGGGGTACATATTGACCGGTGCACAGTCCCCGTTCCAACGCCGAGGCCAAGCCCCAACGCCTTCCCGAGTCCCATTGCGGAAAACTAACGACCCCAAGATATCAACTTTCCGTCCCCCCGCCACTAGAAAGGCTTTGTAGAGACAGTATCGAGCAGGCAACCGAGTTTCGGGACTATCCTTCCCCACGCGACCCGTCTAAGAGCACGGGAACAGATCGTTGAAGCCGAGCCCGGGGTACATATTGACCGGTGCACAGTCCCCGTTCCAACGCCGAGGCCGAGCCCCAACGCCTTCCCGAGTCCCATTGCGGAAAACTAACGACCCCAAGATATCAACTTTCCGTCCCCCCGCCACTAGAAAGGCCCTGTCGAGACAGCATCGAGCAGGCAACCGAGTTTCGGGACTATCCTTCCCCACGCGACCCGTCTAAGAGCACGGGAACAGATCGTTGAAGCCGAGCCCGGGGTACATATTGACCGGTGCACAGTCCCCGTTCCAACGCCGAGGCAAAGCCCCAACGCCTTCCCGAGTCCCATTGCGGAAAACTAACGACCCCAAGATATCAACTTTCCGTCCCCCCGCCACTAGAAAGGCTTTGTAGAGACAGTATCGAGCAGGCAACCGAGTTTCGGGACTATCCTTCCCCACGCGACCCGTCTAAGAGCACGGGAACAGATCGTTGAAGCCGAGCCCGGGGTACATATTGACCGGTGCACAGTCCCCGTTCCAACGCCGAGGCCGAGCCCCAACGCCTTCCCGAGTCCCATTGCGGAAAACTAACGACCCCAAGATATCAACTTTCCGTCCCCCCGCCACTAGAAAGGCTTTGTCGAGACAGTATCGAGCAGGCAACCGAGTTTCGGGACTATCCTTCCCCACGCGACCCGTCTAAGAGCACGGGAACAGATCGTTGAAGCCGAGCCCGGGGTACATATTGACCGGTGCACAGTCCCCGTTCCAACGCCGAGGCCGAGCCCCAACGCCTTCCCGAGTCCCATTGCGGAAAACTAACGACCCCAAGATATCAACTTTCCGTCCCCCCGCCACTAGAAAGGCTTTGTCGAGACAGTATCGAGCAGGCAACCGAGTTTCGGGACTATCCTTCCCCACGCGACCCGTCTAAGAGCACGGGAACAGATCGTTGAAGCCGAGCCCGGGGTACATATTGACCGGTGCACAGTCCCCGTTCCAACGCCGAGGCCAAGCCCCAACGCCTTCCCGAGTCCCATTGCGGAAAACTAACGACCCCAAGATATCAACTTTCCGTCCCCCCGCCACTAGAAAGGCTTTGTAGAGACAGTATCGAGCAGGCAACCGAGTTTCGGGACTATCCTTCCCCACGCGACCCGTCTAAGAGCACGGGAACAGATCGTTGAAAGCCGAGCCCGGGGTACATATTGACCGGTGCACAGTCCCCGTTCCAACGCCGAGGCCAAGCCCCAACGCCTTCCCGAGTCCCATTGCGGAAAACTAACGACCCCAAGATATCAACTTTCCGTCCCCCCGCCATTAGAAAGGCTTTGTGGAGGCAATTTCGAGCAGGCAACCGAGTTTCGGGACTATCCTTCCCCTCGCGACCCGTCTAAGAGCACGGGAACAGATCGTTGAAGCCGAGCCCGAGGTACATATTGACCGGTGCACAGTCCCCGTTCCATCGCCGAGGCCGAGCCCCAACGCCTTCCCGAGTCCCATTGCGGAAAACTAACGACCCCAAGATATCAACTTTCCGTCCCCCCGCCACTAGAAAGGCTTTGTGGAGGCATTATCGAGCAGGCAACCGAGTTTCGGGACTATCCTTCCCCACGCGACCCGTCTAAGAGCACGGGAACAGATCGTTGAAGCCGAGCCCGGGATACATATTGACCGGTGCACAGTCCCCGTTCCAACGCCGAGGCCGAGCCCCAACGCCTTCCCGAGTCCCATTGCGGAAAACTAACGACCCCAAGATATCAACTTTCCGTCCCCCCCGCCACTAGAAAGGCTTTGTGGAGGCATTATCGAGCAGGCAACCGAGTTTCGGGACTATCCTTCCCCTCGCGACCCGTCTAAGAGCACGGGAACAGATCGTTGAAGCCGAGCCCGAGGTACATATTGACCGGTGCACAGTCCCCGTTCCATCGCCGAGGCCGAGCCCCAACGCCTTCCCGAGTCCCATTGCGGAAAACTAACGACCCCAAGATATCAACTTTCCGTCCCCCCCGCCACTAGAAAGGCTTTGTGGAGGCATTATCGAGGAGGCAACCGAGTTTCGGGACTATCCTTCCCCACGCGACCCGTCTAAGAGCACGGGAACAGATCGTTGAAGCCGAGCCCGGGATACATATTGACCGGTGCACAGTCCCCGTTCCAACGCCGAGGCCGAGCCCCAACGCCTTCCCGAGTCCCATTGCGGAAAACTAACGACCCCAAGATATCAACTTTCCGTCCCCCCGCCACTAGAAAGGCTTTGTGGAGGCATTATCGAGCAGGCAACCGAGTTTCGGGACTATCCTTCCCCACGCGACCCGTCTAAGAGCACGGGAACAGATCGTTGAAGCCGAGCCCGGGGTACATATTGACCGGTGCACAGTCCCCGTTCCAACGCCGAGGCCGAGCCCCAACGCCTTCCCGAGTCCCATTGCGGAAAACTAACGACCCCAAGATATCAACTTTCCGTCCCCCCGCCACTAGAAAGGCTCTGTCGAGACAGTATCGAGCAGGCAACCGAGTTTCGGGACTATCCTTCCCCACGCGGCCCGTCTAAGAGCACGGGAACAGATCGTTGAAGCCGAGCCCGGGGTACATATTGACCGGTGCACAGTCCCCGTTCCAACGTCGAGGCCAAGCCCCAACGCCTTCCCGAGTCCCATTGCGGAAAACTAACGACCCCAAGATATCAACTTTCCGTCCCCCCGCCACTAGAAAGGCTTTGTGGAGGCAATATCGAGCAGGCAACCGAGTTTCGGGACTATGGGGTAGGCATCATCGTTCGTCTCCTTCGTCCAACAACCGCTTCCACCCACTCTCTTTCTCGCCCTCGCACACTTTTTTGTGCCACTCGCTCGCCTTTCCACCTATTTACAACTTCCATGCTCCCACCCGCTCTTCCTTCGACACCCTTCCTTGCTCCCACTATTGCTCCTACAAATGCTCCACCTCTCACCCACACCCTGTGACACCATTTTTGCTCTTTTGGTTACCCTTCCACCGACAACCGCTTCCTTGATCCAATGCACTCCCCTTTCAATCGACCCTTCGGACTCCGACTTGATCACCCTTCCACCAATAACCGTTTCCTCCTACTACCCGCACTCACCATTCAACCATCTCACACTACCTTGCTACCGCTTGCGCACACTCCCACCCACTCCTGATCGTCCTACCCCCCTCATAAACACCTACGACGCTGACCCACCTAAACACCTACCCGCCTAGACGCTTACCCGCCTAGACCTAGACACCTACAACACCTACCCACCTAGACGTAGACACCTACGACGCCTACCCACCTAGACCTAACCTACCGGGGGGGGTGGGTAGTCTTCTTCGACTACCCACCCCCCCCTATATATGTCAAAGTACAATTTTTCAGTCTGACAGGAACAACCATAACCATTTGCATCAACAATTTAACCATGATTTTGCCGGCTCTGCCCAACCAAGGCACCGATCTGCTGGGATTGCACCCATGCCATGCCAAGACCAACAATGTTCCGCAACGCCCACAAACCTGACCCTGACATGCCTTGAGTCATGCCTCGGCCTTCATATCTATGTCATGCTTGGCCGTGCCAATGCCACGCCCTTGAGTCATGCGTGAGTCGAGCCGCCGCCGTCGGTGGTGGGAGAAGGTGGTGCCACCTCATAACCCACAATGCATGCCTTCATCTAGCATACAACCTTGCCCCGTAGGTGCCAAGGCCATATGCCCGCATGCCTTGGTCACCCATGGGTGCCAAGCTCGGGGGAGTGTCCCCCCTTATATATGTCAAAGTAACATTTACTGGACTGACAGGAGTAGACACATTCTCTTGCAGTGTCAACATGGACACCACGCCCGCAGCCACGCGCAGGCATGGGCCTTGCTGCGCGGCCACGAGCATTGCAGAGTGCTCCCATGATAGGCTAAGCCTGTGCCATTCCCCTTGAGTCACGGCTAAGTCAGGTGGCCGCCCCTGGTGGTGGCGGACGGAGGAGCCACCTCATGCCCCGCGATGCATGTCTTTGCCTAGGCCACAACCTTGCCCCGCAGGTGCCAAGGCCCTCTGCGCGCACCTGGCTTGCTCGCCAATGGGTGCCCAGCTCAGGGGAGTGTCCGCCCCCAGTGGTGGCGGACGGTGGAGCCACCTCATGCCCCACGATGCATGACTTTGCCTAGGCCACAACCTTGCCCCGTAGGTGCCAAGGCCCTCTGCGCGCACAGGGCTCGCTCGCCCATGGGTGCGCAGCTCAGGGGAGTGTCCTCCCCTATATATGTCAAAGTAACATTTACTGGACTGA
>VIRR01000628.1:0-10546 GCA_008638375.1 Nyssa sinensis | reverse complement strand
CCAGTAAATGTTACTTTGACATATATAGGGGAGGACACTCCCCTGAGCTGCGCACCCATGGGCGCGAGCCCGTTGCGCGCAGAGGGCCTTGGCACTACGGGGCAAGGTTGTGGCCTAGGCAAAGTCATGCATCGTGGGGCATGAGGTGGCTCCACCGTCCGCCACCACTGGGGGCGGACACTCCCTGAGCTGGGCACCCATTGGCGAGCAAGCCAGGTGCGCGCAGAGGGCCTTGGCACCTGCGGGGCAAGGTTGTGGCCTAGGCAAAGACATGCATCGGGGGCATGAGGTGGCTCCTCCGTCCGCCACCACCAGGGGCGGCCACCTGACTTAGCCGTGACTCAAGGGGAATGGCACAGGCTTAGCCTATCATGGGAGCACTTGCAATGCTCGTGGCCGCGCAGCAAGGCCCATGCCTGCGCGTGGCTGCGGGCGTGGTGTCCATGTTGACACTGCAAGAGAATGTGTCTATCCTGTCAGTCCAGTAAATGTTACTTTGACATATATAAGGGGGGACACTCCCCGAGCTTGGCACCCATGGGTGACCAAGGCATGCGGGCATATGGCCTTGGCACCTACGGGGCAAGGTTGTATGCTAGATGAAGGCATGCATGTGGGTTATGAGGTGGCACCACCTTCTCCCACCACCGACGGCGGCGGCTCGACTCACGCAGACTCAAGGCGTGGCATTGGCACGGCCAAGCATGACATAGATATGAAGGCCGAGGCATGACTCAAGGCATGTCAGGGTCAGGTTTGTGGGCGTTGCGGAACATTGTTGGTCTTGGCATGGCATGGGGGCAATCCCAGCAGATCGGTGCCTTGGTTGGGCAGAGCCGGCAAAATCATGGTTAAATTGTTGATGCAAATGGTTATGGTTGTTCCTGTAGACTGAAAATTGTACTTTGACATATATAGGGGGGGTGGGTAGTCGAAGAAGACTACCCACCCCCCCAGTAGGTTAGGTCTAGGTGGGTAGGCGTCGTAGGTGTCTACGTCTAGGTGGGTAGGTGTTGTAGGTGTCTAGGTCTAGGCGGGTAAGCGTCTAGGCGGGTAGGTGTTTAGGTGGGTCAGCGTCGTAGGTGTTTATGAGGGGGTAGGACGATCAGGAGTGGGTGGGAGTGTGCGCAAGCGGTAGCAAGGTAGTGTGAGATGGTTGTTGAATGGTGAGTGCGGGTGTAGTAGGAGGAAACGGTTATTGGTGGAAGGGTGATCAAGTCGGAGTCCGAAGGGTCGATTGAAAGGGGAGTGCATTGGATCAAGGAAGCGGTTGTCGGTGGAAGGGTAACCAAAAGAGCAAAAATGGTGTCACAGGTGTGGGTGAGAGGTGGAGCATTTGTAGGAGCAATAGTGGGAGCAAGGAAGGGTGTCGAAGGAAGAGCGGGGGGTGGGAGCATGGAAGTTGTAAATAGGTGGAAAGGCGAGCGAGTGGCACAAAAAAGTGTGCGAGGGCGAGAAAGAGAGTGGGTGGAAGCGGTTGTTGGACGAAGGAGACGAACGATGATGCCTACCCCATAGTCCCGAAACTCGGTTGCCTGCTCGATACTGTTCTACAAAGCCTTTCTAGTGGCGGGGGGACGGAAAGTTGATATCTTGGGGTCGTTAGTTTTCCGCAATGGGACTCGGAAGGCGTTGGGGCGGCCTCGGCGTTGGAACGGGGACTGTGCACCGGTCAATATGTACCTCGGGCTCGGTTTCAACGATCTGTTCCCGTGCTCTTAGACGGGTCGCGTGGGGAAGGATAGTCCCGAAACTCGGTTGCCTGCTCGATACTGTCTCGACAAGCCTTTCTAGTGGCGGGGGGACGGAAAGTTGATATCTTGGGGTCGTTAGTTTTCCGCAATGGGACTCGGGAAGGCGTTGGGGCTCGGCCTCGGCGTTGGAACGGGGACTGTGCACCGGTCAATATGTACCCGGGCTCGGCTTCAACGATCTGTTCCCGTGCTCTTAGGGTCCGCGTGGGGAAGGATAGTCCCGAAACTCGGTTGCCTGCTCGATACTGTCTCGACAAAGCCTTTCTAGTGGGGGGGGACGGAAAGTTGATATCTTGGGGTCGTTAGTTTTCCGCAATGGGACTCGGGAAGGCGTTGGGGCTGGCCTCGGCGTTGGAACGGGGACTGTGCACCGGTCAATATGTACCCCGGGCTCGGCTTCAACGATCTGTTCCCGTGCTCTTAGACGGGTCGCGTGGGGAAGGATAGTCCCGAAACTCGGTTGCCTGCTCGATACTGTCTCGACAAAGCCTTTCTAGTGGCGGGGGGACGGAAAGTTGATATCTTGGGGTCGTTAGTTTTCCGCAATGGGACTCGGGAAGGCGTTGGGGCTCGGCCTCGGCGTTGGAACGGGGACTGTGCACCGGTCAATATGTACCCCGGGCTCGGCTTCAACGATCTGTTCCCGTGCTCTTAGACGGGTCGCGTGGGGAAGGATAGTCCCGAAACTCGGTTGCCTGCTCGATACTGTCTCGACAAAGCCTTTCTAGTGGCGGGGGGACGGAAAGTTGATATCTTGGGGTCGTTAGTTTTCCGCAATGGGACTCGGGAAGGCGTTGGGGCTTGGCCTCGGCGTTGGAACGGGGACTGTGCACCGGTCAATATGTACCCCGGGCTCGGCTTCAACGATCTGTTCCCGTGCTCTTAGACGGGCGCGTGGGGAAGGATAGTCCCGAAACTCGGTTGCCTGCTCGATTGTCTCGACAAAGCCTTTCTAGTGGCGGGGGGACGGAAAGTTGATATCTTGGGGTCGTTAGTTTTCCGCAATGGGACTCGGGAAGGCGTTGGGGCGGCCTCGGCGTTGGAACGGGGACTGTGCACCGGTCAATATGTACCCCGGGCTCGGCTTCAACGATCTGTTCCCGTGCTCTTAGACGGGTCGCGTGGGGAAGGATAGTCCCGAAACTCGGTTGCCTGCTCGATACTGTCTCGACAAGCCTTTCTAGTGGCGGGGGGACGGAAAGTTGATATCTTGGGGTCGTTAGTTTTCCGCAATGGGACTCGGGAAGGCGTTGGGGCTTGGCCTCGGCGTTGGAACGGGGACTGTGCACCGGTCAATATGTACCCCGGGCTCGGCTTCAACGATCTGTTCCCGTGCTCTTAGACGGGTCGCGTGGGGAAGGATAGTCCCGAAACTCGGTTGCCTGCTCGATACTGTCTCCCAAAGCCTTTCTAGTGGCGGGGGGACGGAAAGTTGATATCTTGGGGTCGTTAGTTTTCCGCAATGGGACTCGGGAAGGCGTTGGGGCTCGGCCTCGGCGTTGGAACGGGGACTGTGCACCGGTCAATATGTACCCCGGGCTCGGCTTCAACGATCTGTTCCCGTGCTCTTAGACGGGTCGCGTGGGGAAGGATAGTCCCGAAACTCGGTTGCCTGCTCGATACTGTCTCGACAAGCCTTTCTAGTGGCGGGGGGACGGAAAGTTGATATCTTGGGGTCGTTAGTTTTCCGCAATGGGACTCGGGAAGGCGTTGGGGCTTGGCCTCGGCGTTGGAACGGGGACTGTGCACCGGTCAATATGTACCCCGGGCTCGGCTTCAACGATCTGTTCCCGTGCTCTTAGACGGGTCGCGTGGGGAAGGATAGTCCCGAAACTCGGTTGCCTGCTCGATACTGTCTCACAAAGCCTTTCTAGTGGCGGGGGGACGGAAAGTTGATATCTTGGGGTCGTTAGTTTTCCGCAATGGGACTCGGGAAGGCGTTGGGGCTTGGCCTCGGCGTTGGAACGGGGACTGTGCACCGGTCAATATGTACCCCGGGCTCGGCTTCAACGATCTGTTCCCGTGCTCTTAGACGGGTCGCGTGGGGAAGGATAGTCCCGAAACTCGGTTGCCTGCTCGATACTGTCTCGACAAAGCCTTTCTAGTGGCGGGGGGACGGAAAGTTGATATCTTGGGGTCGTTAGTTTTCCGCAATGGGACTCGGGAAGGCGTTGGGGCCGGCCTCGGCGTTGGAACGGGGACTGTGCACCGGTCAATATGTACCCGGGCTCGGCTTCAACGATCTGTTCCCGTGCTCTTAGACGGGTCGCGTGGGGAAGGATAGTCCCGAAACTCGGTTGCCTGCTCGATACTGTCTCGACAAAGCCTTTCTAGTGGCGGGGGGACGGAAAGTTGATATCTTGGGGTCGTTAGTTTTCCGCAATGGGACTCGGGAAGGCGTTGGGGCTCGGCCTCGGCGTTGGAACGGGGACTGTGCACCGGTCAATATGTACCCCGGGCTCGGCTTCAACGATCTGTTCCCGTGCTCTTAGACGGGTCGCGTGGGGAAGGATAGTCCCGAAACTCGGTTGCCTGCTCGATACTGTCTCGACAAAGCCTTTCTAGTGGCGGGGGGACGGAAAGTTGATATCTTGGGGTCGTTAGTTTTCCGCAATGGGACTCGGGAAGGCGTTGGGGCTGGCCTCGGCGTTGGAACGGGGACTGTGCACCGGTCAATATGTACCCCGGGCTCGGCTTCAACGATCTGTTCCCGTGCTCTTAGACGGGTCGCGTGGGGAAGGATAGTCCCGAAACTCGGTTGCCTGCTCGATACTGTCTCGACAAAGCCTTTCTAGTGGCGGGGGGACGGAAAGTTGATATCTTGGGGTCGTTAGTTTTCCGCAATGGGACTCGGGAAGGCGTTGGGGCTCGGCCTCGGCGTTGGAACGGGGACTGTGCACCGGTCAATATGTACCCCGGGCTCGGCTTCAACGATCTGTTCCCGTGCTCTTAGACGGGTCGCGTGGGGAAGGATAGTCCCGAAACTCGGTTGCCTGCTCGATACTGTCTCGACAAAGCCTTTCTAGTGGCGGGGGGACGGAAAGTTGATATCTTGGGGTCGTTAGTTTTCCGCAATGGGACTCGGGAAGGCGTTGGGGCGGCCTCGGCGTTGGAACGGGGACTGTGCACCGGTCAATATGTACCCGGGCTCGGCTTCAACGATCTGTTCCCGTGCTCTTAGACGGGTCGCGTGGGGAAGGATAGTCCCGAAACTCGGTTGCCTGCTCGATACTGTCTCACAAAGCCTTTCTAGTGGCGGGGGGACGGAAAGTTGATATCTTGGGGTCGTTAGTTTTCCGCAATGGGACTCGGGAAGGCGTTGGGGCTGGCCTCGGCGTTGGAACGGGGACTGTGCACCGGTCAATATGTACCCCGGGCTCGGCTTCAACGATCTGTTCCCGTGCTCTTAGACGGGCGCGTGGGGAAGGATAGTCCCGAAACTCGGTTGCCTGCTCGATACTGTCTCGACAAAGCCTTTCTAGTGGCGGGGGGACGGAAAGTTGATATCTTGGGGTCGTTAGTTTTCCGCAATGGGACTCGGGAAGGCGTTGGGGCTGGCCTCGGCGTTGGAACGGGGACTGTGCACCGGTCAATATGTACCCCGGGCTCGGCTTCAACGATCTGTTCCCGTGCTCTTAGACGGGTCGCGTGGGGAAGGATAGTCCCGAAACTCGGTTGCCTGCTCGATACTGTCTCACAAAGCCTTTCTAGTGGCGGGGGGACGGAAAGTTGATATCTTGGGGTCGTTAGTTTTCCGCAATGGGACTCGGGAAGGCGTTGGGGCTCGGCCTCGGCGTTGGAACGGGGACTGTGCACCGGTCAATATGTACCCCGGGCTCGGCTTCAACGATCTGTTCCCGTGCTCTTAGACGGGTCGCGTGGGGAAGGATAGTCCCGAAACTCGGTTGCCTGCTCGATATGCCGACAAAGCCTTTCTAGTGGCGGGGGGACGGAAAGTTGATATCTTGGGGTCGTTAGTTTTCCGCAATGGGACTCGGGAAGGCGTTGGGGCTTGCCTCGGCGTTGGAACGGGGACTGTGCACCGGTCAATATGTACCCCGGGCTCGGCTTCAACGATCTGTTCCCGTGCTCTTAGACGGGTCGCGTGGGGAAGGATAGTCCCGAAACTCGGTTGCCTGCTCGATACTGTCTCGACAAAGCCTTTCTAGTGGCGGGGGGACGGAAAGTTGATATCTTGGGGTCGTTAGTTTTCCGCAATGGGACTCGGGAAGGCGTTGGGGCTTGGCCTCGGCGTTGGAACGGGGACTGTGCACCGGTCAATATGTACCCCGGGCTCGGCTTCAACGATCTGTTCCCGTGCTCTTAGACGGGTCGCGTGGGGAAGGATAGTCCCGAAACTCGGTTGCCTGCTCGATACTGTCTACAAAGCCTTTCTAGTGGGGGGGGACGGAAAGTTGATATCTTGGGGTCGTTAGTTTTCCGCAATGGGACTCGGGAAGGCGTTGGGGCTTGGCCTCGGCGTTGGAACGGGGACTGTGCACCGGTCAATATGTACCCCGGGCTCGGCTTCAACGATCTGTTCCCGTGCTCTTAGACGGGTCGCGTGGGGAAGGATAGTCCCGAAACTCGGTTGCCTGCTCGATACTGTCTCGACAAAGCCTTTCTAGTGGCGGGGGGACGGAAAGTTGATATCTTGGGGTCGTTAGTTTTCCGCAATGGGACTCGGGAAGGCGTTGGGGCTGGCCTCGGCGTTGGAACGGGGACTGTGCACCGGTCAATATGTACCCCGGGCTCGGCTTCAACGATCTGTTCCCGTGCTCTTAGACGGGTCGCGTGGGGAAGGATAGTCCCGAAACTCGGTTGCCTGCTCGATACTGTCTCGACAAAGCCTTTCTAGTGGCGGGGGGACGGAAAGTTGATATCTTGGGGTCGTTAGTTTTCCGCAATGGGACTCGGGAAGGCGTTGGGGCGGCCTCGGCGTTGGAACGGGGACTGTGCACCGGTCAATATGTACCCCGGGCTCGGCTTCAACGATCTGTTCCCGTGCTCTTAGACGGGTCGCGTGGGGAAGGATAGTCCCGAAACTCGGTTGCCTGCTCGATATGCCTCACAAAGCCTTTCTAGTGGCGGGGGGGACGGAAAGTTGATATCTTGGGGTCGTTAGTTTTCCGCAATGGGACTCGGGAAGGCGTTGGGGCTCGGCCTCGGCGTTGGAACGGGGACTGTGCACCGGTCAATATGTACCCCGGGCTCGGCTTCAACGATCTGTTCCCGTGCTCTTAGACGGGTCGCGTGGGGAAGGATAGTCCCGAAACTCGGTTGCCTGCTCGATATGCCTCCACAAAGCCTTTCTAGTGGCGGGGGGACGGAAAGTTGATATCTTGGGGTCGTTAGTTTTCCGCAATGGGACTCGGGAAGGCGTTGGGGCTTGCCTCGGCGTTGGAACGGGGACTGTGCACCGGTCAATATGTACCCCGGGCTCGGCTTCAACGATCTGTTCCCGTGCTCTTAGACGGGTCGCGTGGGGAAGGATAGTCCCGAAACTCGGTTGCCTGCTCGATACTGTCTCACAAAGCCTTTCTAGTGGCGGGGGGACGGAAAGTTGATATCTTGGGGTCGTTAGTTTTCCGCAATGGGACTCGGGAAGGCGTTGGGGCGACGCCTCGGCGTTGGAACGGGGACTGTGCACCGGTCAATATGTACCCCGGGCTCGGCTTCAACGATCTGTTCCCGTGCTCTTAGACGGGTCGCGTGGGGAAGGATAGTCCCGAAACTCGGTTGCCTGCTCGATACTGTCTCGACAAAGCCTTTCTAGTGGCGGGGGGACGGAAAGTTGATATCTTGGGGTCGTTAGTTTTCCGCAATGGGACTCGGGAAGGCGTTGGGGCTGGCCTCGGCGTTGGAACGGGGACTGTGCACCGGTCAATATGTACCCCGGGCTCGGCTTCAACGATCTGTTCCCGTGCTCTTAGACGGGTCGCGTGGGGAAGGATAGTCCCGAAACTCGGTTGCCTGCTCGATACTGTCCACAAGCCTTTCTAGTGGCGGGGGGACGGAAAGTTGATATCTTGGGGTCGTTAGTTTTCCGCAATGGGACTCGGGAAGGCGTTGGGGCTCGGCCTCGGCGTTGGAACGGGGACTGTGCACCGGTCAATATGTACCCCGGGCTCGGCTTCAACGATCTGTTCCCGTGCTCTTAGACGGGTCGCGTGGGGAAGGATAGTCCCGAAACTCGGTTGCCTGCTCGATACTGTCCACAAAGCCTTTCTAGTGGCGGGGGGACGGAAAGTTGATATCTTGGGGTCGTTAGTTTTCCGCAATGGGACTCGGGAAGGCGTTGGGGTTGCCTCGGCGTTGGAACGGGGACTGTGCACCGGTCAATATGTACCCCGGGCTCGGCTTCAACGATCTGTTCCCGTGCTCTTAGACGGGTCGCGTGGGGAAGGATAGTCCCGAAACTCGGTTGCCTGCTCGATACTGTCCACAAAGCCTTTCTAGTGGGGGGGACGGAAAGTTGATATCTTGGGGTCGTTAGTTTTCCGCAATGGGACTCGGGAAGGCGTTGGGGCTTGGCCTCGGCGTTGGAACGGGGACTGTGCACCGGTCAATATGTACCCGGGCTCGGCTTCAACGATCTGTTCCCGTGCTCTTAGACGGGTCGCGTGGGGAAGGATAGTCCCGAAACTCGGTTGCCTGCTCGATACTGTCTCACAAAGCCTTTCTAGTGGGGGGGGACGGAAAGTTGATATCTTGGGGTCGTTAGTTTTCCGCAATGGGACTCGGGAAGGCGTTGGGGCTCGGCCTCGGCGTTGGAACGGGGACTGTGCACCGGTCAATATGTACCCCGGGCTCGGCTTCAACGATCTGTTCCCGTGCTCTTAGACGGGTCGCGTGGGGAAGGATAGTCCCGAAACTCGGTTGCCTGCTCGATACTGTCTCACAAAGCCTTTCTAGTGGCGGGGGGACGGAAAGTTGATATCTTGGGGTCGTTAGTTTTCCGCAATGGGACTCGGGAAGGCGTTGGGGCGGCCTCGGCGTTGGAACGGGGACTGTGCACCGGTCAATATGTACCCCGGGCTCGGCTTCAACGATCTGTTCCCGTGCTCTTAGACGGGTCGCGTGGGGAAGGATAGTCCCGAAACTCGGTTGCCTGCTCGATACTGTCTCGACAAGCCTTTCTAGTGGCGGGGGGACGGAAAGTTGATATCTTGGGGTCGTTAGTTTTCCGCAATGGGACTCGGGAAGGCGTTGGGGCTCGGCCTCGGCGTTGGAACGGGGACTGTGCACCGGTCAATATGTACCCCGGGCTCGGCTTCAACGATCTGTTCCCGTGCTCTTAGACGGGTCGCGTGGGGAAGGATAGTCCCGAAACTCGGTTGCCTGCTCGATACTGTCTCACAAAGCCTTTCTAGTGGCGGGGGGACGGAAAGTTGATATCTTGGGGTCGTTAGTTTTCCGCAATGGGACTCGGGAAGGCGTTGGGGCGGCCTCGGCGTTGGAACGGGGACTGTGCACCGGTCAATATGTACCCCGGGCTCGGCTTCAACGATCTGTTCCCGTGCTCTTAGACGGGTCGCGTGGGGAAGGATAGTCCCGAAACTCGGTTGCCTGCTCGATACTGTCTCGACAAGCCTTTCTAGTGGCGGGGGGACGGAAAGTTGATATCTTGGGGTCGTTAGTTTTCCGCAATGGGACTCGGGAAGGCGTTGGGGCTCGGCCTCGGCGTTGGAACGGGGACTGTGCACCGGTCAATATGTACCCCGGGCTCGGCTTCAACGATCTGTTCCCGTGCTCTTAGACGGGTCGCGTGGGGAAGGATAGTCCCGAAACTCGGTTGCCTGCTCGATACTGTCTCGACAAGCCTTTCTAGTGGCGGGGGGACGGAAAGTTGATATCTTGGGGTCGTTAGTTTTCCGCAATGGGACTCGGGAAGGCGTTGGGGCTCGGCCTCGGCGTTGGAACGGGGACTGTGCACCGGTCAATATGTACCCCGGGCTCGGCTTCAACGATCTGTTCCCGTGCTCTTAGACGGGTCGCGTGGGGAAGGATAGTCCCGAAACTCGGTTGCCTGCTCGATACTGTCTCTACAAAGCCTTTCTAGTGGCGGGGGGACGGAAAGTTGATATCTTGGGGTCGTTAGTTTTCCGCAATGGGACTCGGGAAGGCGTTGGGGCTCGGCCTCGGCGTTGGAACGGGGACTGTGCACCGGTCAATATGTACCCCGGGCTCGGTTTCAACGATCTGTTCCCGTGCTCTTAGACGGGTCGCGTGGGGAAGGATAGTCCCGAAACTCGGTTGCCTGCTCGATACTGTCTCGACAGAGCCTTTCTAGTGGCGGGGGGACGGAAAGTTGATATCTTGGGGTCGTTAGTTTTCCGCAATGGGACTCGGGAAGGCGTTGGGGCTCGGCCTCGGCGTTGGAACGGGGACTGTGCACCGGTCAATATGTACCCCGGGCTCGGCTTCAACGATCTGTTCCCGTGCTCTTAGACGGGTCGCGTGGGGAGTGATAGTCCCGAAACTCGGTTGCCTTCTCGATGCTGTCCTTCTTTCTCGATGTTTTTTCGCGCTTAGCGGTGCTGTTTTGAATCTACCCGGTGATTTTGCATGTTCGTTGGTTATGTTCCGTGTGAACTTGCAGATTTTTCGCTTAGATCTCTTTACAGTTTTACGTGATGGCGTGTGAGTGGTGATTGGAATGTTCGGGTTGGTTTGTTCCTTGCTCGTGCGGCGAAGTCATCTCGTTCATTCCTTTTCATATTTGCCTTAAGTGCTTGCGGAAGCCTTTGGCGCTACTCGGGTTCTTGTGTGGCATACCTAAGTTAATGGAA
>VIRR01000619.1:32500-35000 GCA_008638375.1 Nyssa sinensis | reverse complement strand
TCTTCAGCGTAGACTATTTGAGACGTATTCTCTGCAACGTGCAAGTTTCAGGACCATCGGGCCTAGACTGCAAAACTTCGTCCGTTGGGTCACGACCCAACGTTTTTTTAGCCCACCCAACGGCGGATATCCTCTCTCACGCTCGCAATACCCTACCGATCGACTTCATATTTTCAGAATAGACTATCGTATACCTATTCTACGGGACGTGCAAGTTTCAGGACCATCGGACAAGGTTTAAAAAACGTTGGGTCAGCGTTGGGTCGCGTTGGGTCATGACCCAACGGTCCCATCTGCGGCCGCAGTTCTGCACCGACTCACTTCATATCTTCAGCGTAGATTACTCAGACGTCTACCTCGAAGATGTGCAAGTTTCAGGTCTATCGGATGCAAGCTGCAAAAGTTCGAGCGTTGGGTCACGGCGGCCCATAGTGACCCAACGGCCAAAAACCGTTGGGTGGGTGTAGCGGCAGCAATAGCAGTCCGATCAAGCTGAAACTTTCACTGCCAATTATTCAGACATCTAGCTCGAGGATGTGCAAGTTTCAAGTCTATCGGACGAGGTTGAAAAAACGTTGGGTCGTCAAAATTTGCCGTTGGGTCGCGTTGGGTCATGAAAAACGGTAGGGTCGCCCCCGAAGCAGAGCGTTGGGTCGCGTTGGGTGGTCCCTCCGCCTCCCCACGGCCTCCTCTCCCCTCCCTCCCCCTCCCCCCCTCTTCTTTCCTTCCTCCTCTCTTTTCTCCCCCCCTCCCCTCCCCCCTCGCGCGCGCGCGAAGCGCGCAAAAAAAAATTTCGGGCGTTGGGTCATGAAATCTGCCGTTGGGTGGTGATATTTGAGCGTGGGGTCATCCAAATAGTGCCGTTGGGTCGTGCAGACGGTAGGGTCGCCCCCGCGTTGGGTGCCTTGGTCGAAATCTGCGAGCGTTGGGTCATACTTGGTCGTGAAAATTTGCCGTTGGGTCATGAAAAACGGTAGGGTCGCCCCCAAAGCTCGGTCACCGCGATGGGTGGAGACCTCCGGACCACTTCTATCGTCTCGACGGCATCCTTTTCACCACCTTTCCACAGCAGACTAGTCGTAGAGGTGCCTAGGGCGACCTCACGAGGCCTCACAAGACGACCTTTGAATTTCGACCTCCGATTTCACTATGTATCACACCTCTCTAGGATAGCTCGATGCATAAAAAGGTATGAGCAAGAGTTATTATGTCGATTGCCGGCACTTTCTCGCCGGCTCGGACCTTTGCGGCTCCCTAGCAGGCCAGCGAGGTGCTCCCGGGAAGGTCTCTGCACCCGAAAGTACTTGGTCGAGGGTCTACTGTGACGTTGCAGTGCACCGGAGGTCGTAGGATAGCCGTAGACCGATTTAGGGTGTCGAGGATTTCAGAGCTGGAAAGTAGGGTAGGAGTTGCTGCGAGAAGTAGGTCACTTTATTATTTCACACTGTCAAAAACACATCTCGGGTCGGCGGCGGCGAGGTCGAGGTCGGAGGGCGGCAGCGAGGTCGGCAACATTAATCTAGAGGTCTAGAGGTACCGTATACCGAGTTTGGGGCCGATCGGAGGCGGCGACGGCGAGGTAGGGTGGCGACGGTGAGGTGGGAGGGTGTATATGGGTGCCCTCGATCATTCTCTATGGCGAGAGGGTCGAATTTCGCTAAGTCCGCAGATCGCGCGGTTTGAGAGGGTGCTCGCGAGGCGGAACCTCGCCACTTTTCAAGCTTTTACATACAAAAGTGGCCGGCGCCAGACCCTACTTTGGAGCAGACCCCGCCGCACGCAGAAATCGAAGCCTGACATGTTCGGAGGATATATAAGAAGGAAGAAGTAAAAGAGCATCTAATACGGGATCTGAAAGGATTTGGTTAGAGGTTCTAATGGCTTTGGGTGTGAGGTCTCAGTTTGATTCTGGTGTCGATTCAGTTCGTTCCAAAATTTGATTAAGACTTCAACCGCCGATTGATGGTCCCGATTCAGTTCGAACCATCAATTAGCTAAAGCCCGTCGAGCGATTTGATTCGTCTCTTTTCAAAGTACCATGGGTGCGGCTCGGGCTTAACTGCTTTGTGTGCCCCTGTGGTAGTTTAAAGTGAGGAGGGTCAGATTTGGTCGGCGGGTGGCGGCGTGGTGGTACAGCATCCATTTCTTTCTGCCTGCAGTTCGCAGGGTCCACTATCTAGGAATCGGCCTCTGGCATCGCTCTCGTAGCGCCATCGCCGGCTTCTAACTGTGGACCGCCGCTCCGGACAGGAATTGATTCGATTCTTAATCAAATCTTTTCTTAACGGGGCGCCCGAAGCCCGAGTGATTCATTATGAATTCATTCGGCGCCGAAGGAGTCTGTGGATAATTGGCCGTTGGCTATCATTATTCTCGACGCACTTGGGGGTACACCTGTGTACCGGTATCCGCCTCACGGCGTGACCGGCGATGGGGAGCCTCCTCTTGAGGTGGACATGTCAAAGTTCGATCCATATTTTCATTAAGAAGGTCGCCTCTT
>VIRR01000619.1:22500-25000 GCA_008638375.1 Nyssa sinensis | reverse complement strand
ACTGCCAATTATTCAGACATCAGCTCGAGGATGTGCAAGTTTCAAGTCTATCGGACGAGGTTGAAAAAACGTTGGGTCGTCAAAATTTGCCGTTGGGTCGCGTTGGGTCATGAAAAACGGTAGGGTCGCCCCCGAAGCAGAGCGTTGGGTCGCGTTGGGTGGTCCCTCCGCCTCCCCACGGCCTCCTCTCCCCTCCCTCCCCCTCCCCCCTCTTCTTTCCTTCCTCCTCTCTTCTCTCCCCCCCCCCCCTCCCCCTCGCGCGCGCGCGAAGCGCGCAAAAAAAAATTTCGGGCGTTGGGTCATGAAATCTGCCGTTGGGTGGTGATATTTGAGCGTGGGGTCATCCAAATAGTGCCGTTGGGTCGTGCAGACGGTAGGGTCGCCCCCGCGTTGGGTGCCTTGGTCGAAATCTGCGAGCGTTGGGTCATACTTGGTCGTGAAAATTTGCCGTTGGGTCATGAAAAACGGTAGGGTCGCCCCCAAAGCTCGGTCACCGCGATGGGTGGACCTCCGGACCACTTCTATCGTCTCGACGGCATCTTTTCACCACCTTTCCACAGCAGACTAGTCGTAGAGGTGCCTAGGGCGACCTCACGAGGCCTCACAAGACGACCTTTGAATTTCGACCTCCGATTTCACTATGTATCACACCTCTCTAGGATAGCTCGATGCATAAAAAGGTATGAGCAAGAGTTATTATGTCGATTGCCGGCACTTTCTCGCCGCCGCTCGGACCTTTGCGGCTCCCTAGCAGGCCAGCGAGGTGCTCCCGGGAAGGTCTCTGCACCCGAAAGTACTTGGTCGAGGGTCTACTGTGACGTTGCAGTGCACCGGAGGTCGTAGGATAGCCGTAGACCGATTTAGGGTGTCGAGGATTTCAGAGCTGGAAAGTAGGGTAGGAGTTGCTGCAGAGTAGGTCACTTTATTTTTACACTGTCAAAAACACATCGGGTCGGCGGCGGCGAGGTCGAGGTCGGAGGGCGGCAGCGAGGTCGGCAACATTAATCTAGAGGTCTAGAGGTACCGTATACCGAGTTTGGGGCCGATCGGAGGCGGCGACGGCGAGGTAGGGTGGCGACGGTGAGGTGGGAGGGTGTATATGGGTGCCCTCGATCATTCTCTATGGCGAGAGGGTCGAATTTCGCTAAGTCCGCAGATCGCGCGGTTTGAGAGGGTGCTCGCGAGGCGGAACCTCGCCACTTTTCAAGCTTTTACATACAAAAGTGGCCGGCGCCAGACCCTACTTTGGAGCAGACCCCGCCGCACGCAGAAATCGAAGCCTGACATGTTCGGAGGATATATAAGAAGGAAGAAGTAAAAGAGCATCTAATACGGGATCTGAAAGGATTTGGTTAGAGGTTCTAATGGCTTTGGGTGTGAGGTCTCAGTTTGATTCTGGTGTCGATTCAGTTCGTTCCAAAATTTGATTAAGACTTCAACCGCCGATTGATGGTCCCGATTCAGTTCGAACCATCAATTAGCTAAAGCCCGTCGAGCGATTTGATTCGTCTCTTTTCAAAGTACCATGGGTGCGGCTCGGGCTTAACTGCTTTGTGTGCCCCTGTGGTAGTTTAAAGTGAGGAGGGTCAGATTTGGTCGGCGGGTGGCGGCGTGGTGGTACAGCATCCATTTCTTTCTGCCTGCAGTTCGCAGGGTCCACTATCTAGGAATCGGCCTCTGGCATCGCTCTCGTAGCGCCATCGCCGGCTTCTAACTGTGGACCGCCGCTCCGGACAGGAATTGATTCGATTCTTAATCAAATCTTTTCTTAACGGGGCGCCCGAAGCCCGAGTGATTCATTATGAATTCATTCGGCGCCGAAGGAGTCTGTGGATAATTGGCCGTTGGCTATCATTATTCTCGACGCACTTGGGGGTACACCTGTGTACCGGTATCCGCCTCACGGCGTGACCGGCGATGGGGAGCCTCCTCTTGAGGTGGACATGTCAAAGTTCGATCCATATTTTCATTAAGAAGGTCGCCTCTTTGACGGACTCTACTTTGGGAAATTCGGTTGTGGCAATTGGATGGTGATTTGGCAATTTGACGGGCTCACGCCCCGAGAGGAGCTGATCGCCGGGTGACTTGTTCACCCCGACCTTTAACTAAACTCCGGCTGGTGGATTTCCTTATGGAATGAACCGGCCTCTAAGATAGTTACCTGGTTGATTCTGCCAGTAGTCATATGCTTGTCTCAAAGATTAAGCCATGCATGTCTAAGTATAAGCAACTATACTGTGAAACTGCGAATGGCTCATTAAATCAGTTATCGTTTATTGATAGTACCTTACTACATGGATAACCGTGGTAATTCTAGAGCTAATACATGCTAAAAACCCGACTTCGGAAGGGGTGTATTTATTAGATAAAAAACCAATGCCCTTCGGGGCTCCTTGGTGAATCATAATAACTTAACGAATCGCATGGCCTTGCGCCGGCGATGGTTCATTCAAATTTCTGCCCTATCAACTTTCGATGGTAGGATAGTGGCCTACCATGG
>VIRR01000616.1:0-10764 GCA_008638375.1 Nyssa sinensis | reverse complement strand
ATAGTCATAGTACTATCCATGAATATCGGGTACTAACCTAGCATACATATACATATATATAATACACAACCAACCAAATAGATAACTAGGTCTGCTGTCTACCTCATAAATAACTAGGCATACCGCCTACCGTATAGATAACTGAGTGCACAACCCATACCTCAAACAACTAGGCATAAGGCCTATCCCATAAAATATACGGTCTATCACATAGACATGTGTTTCTAACCTTAGTCAACTATTATATCAAACCATTGTGTACTCTCAGTCAATCGGGAAATCCAGTATATTGCATACCAAGGTAACACGTGCACATAAAACCTACCACCCAAACTAACCCAAATAACTCAAGGTCTGAACTTCTCCCCATATTCAAAACATTAGATCACCTATCATGTTATCAGACACGGTCATACCAATACACATATCGTCCATATCATACACCACACTGCATCAACTCACGTAATCACACATCATAGTGTATCATCAGCTAACCCTAATCGTAACAAGTCATGCACCCAATAAAATAACACATGACACACGACGGCTTACACTAAGTCAATGTTCTCCTCAAAGGTTCCATATTGTTCAATAACACCTATCATCGCCAAGTGTTCCCAAATTTGACTCTAATACTTAACTGTCAAAGTCCACACATTATACAAGGTTTATACAAACTCCCAACCATACGTCATAATCCCATTGTGTTCAACAACACCCCACGGTCTCTAGGTATTCGAACCTATGCTCTGATACCACGTTGTCACGCCCCGAATTTCTGACCGAAACCCGAGGTGCGACTGACGAACAGAAAGTAAATAAAATAAAAGATAATTAAACAGATTTCTGAATTTACGACAAATTAAATAGAGTTCTTTAATTTTTAAAAATTTCGGCAGCACCTCCTTTGTTTTTCGAACCTTTTCCCCCTGATAAACACAATACAACATATTATATATACAACAGTCACAATCCATCCTCACTCGATGGCCACAACTCTATCAAAGTTAAATATACATCACCTACTTATACAATCCATCACGTCTACTCCTATACTTAAACTAAAAGATCACAAATTCATTATTTATTACAATATACAATATCATTTCCATTCTTTTCAGAAATGCACCAATCGTTTATAATGTCTAAATACGCCCCTAGGGCCCAAATATTCTTCCAAATTCATTTCCTCTCCTTTCTCCAAGATTTCATCAAGTCCCGCGTACCAGGAGCTTTATCTGAAACCTGTGCCCACGAATGGGTCAGCGACAACATGCTGGTATGATATAATACTAATGCAAGAAACAAAACTAAGGTCGTGGCATGTGCAAGTGTACAGTTATTTCTATATGGCATGTGATGTCATGATGACAGTATATGAACAATATACAGTATATAAGCAGTATGCGTGACACACCCATGCAACTCTATGCCCACCCATGTCTCATGATACGGTCCTTCCCCGTCGGCATGAGTACCTTGTATGTCTCGCTTCACGGTCCGGAACCCGTCAGGCATGCGAGTACCTAATGGCCGATTTTGGGTTTTTCACCACAGGATCTGCACCCTCATAATGCACCAGCACCTCGTGCTGACCCACACTATGCTTTCAAGAAATCACCCGATGCCGATATGCCATGATGTCATAATGCAATGATACAGTTCAAATGAAACATCCCTTTCATAAGCATATGCAACATGCTTTAAATGATGCATCACATTTAAGATTAACAATAGCATTTAAATTACAAGATTTCATCCATAAATCTACGTGTCATGCTCGATCAATCCCAACACTCATACAATTCTACATGTCGCAATATCAGCGATCCTTCTAAAACATAAATCACATATGAAGACAACTCAAGAAGTAAATCATAACACCCACATTCATAAAGAACACGTAAGCATATAAACAATCAAATTCTAAGTGGTTTCCTAATGGCAATTACGCATAGAGAACATTCAATCATCTTATCAAATACTCCTAAGCTTAATCTCATTTCTCACATTAGTAGAATATCATACCTGATAAGGTTGGTCACAACCCTACTAAGCGGTGTCCACTATGCAATCCAAACAACCCTTAAGTAACTTAGTCCTCCAATGGAATCATGTCAAGCTTATGCTTATCTCCACCCAGCCAATCTTTGGAGAATTTGCAGTCAAGCGTGAACCAAATCCTCGTGCATCCCGAGTTTGAGGTTGCTCTCCAGTCCATGGTTTAGCAGTTGAAGAAAACACACCCGCAGGTTGATCGAGTCGGCCAGCCATTTTAAATCCAGTTTCATCAGCTTCTTCAACCTTTTTCCCCCAAGCAGATGATGATCCTGACAAAGTCCGTCCCTTTATCATCCCATCCATCAGATATTGAAGAACTTTCCCTTTCTCTCATCAGATTACTATGCAGAGTCTCCCCAATCAGTAGCTTCAATTTCTACAAGCAAGGTTAAAACCCGTAGTCTTCAACAATTACACCACCGCAAGGCTGAAGCTCCAACTAATACTGCATTACTTCCCTTTCACCTTTTACTGAACCTCTGGAGTTCCTACCCTGTTTTGCACTATCATGAGCACATGACCTGATGAAACACAACTCCAAGCTTCCATCCAAATGACCACTATAATTCTTTCCTTTCTCGTCCCTCCACACGGCTAACTAATATTGCTATCATGGCCATTTGGCTAGCAGCTACAGTTATTTCATCTTCAAGGAGTTGCCTCCGGATGATACAAAGTTGGATATCCACAAGACTTCTCTAAAACATCCAACAAAGTCCATCAAAACAGGGCAGTCGACCCTCAATGTTCATAACAGCCACATCAAGTCTCCCAACAGCTATTTCCAATTGTTGTAAGTAATTCAGAACCCACAACCCCAATCTACCCAGGCAAATATAATCTGTTGTAGAAGCTTCTCCAAATTCTCAACATATCAGACTGTACCAATCCCTAGTCCAGTGTAATGTAACCTTTTGTGGAAAGAACCCCATTTCTATCATTTCCCCAAAATACTGGCGGCTCTCTCCACTTTTGTTTCTCACATAACCCATGAATCAACAGTGTATATGAATCCCCCACTTAAACAAGAGATTCCAACAATTGGCACTACTACACTCCGTTGTTACTGCACTCTCTCCATTTCTCCAACAAAACCGCAACAACCATAATTTGCACCGCTACTCTTTGCTGCATAATGCCCTTAATATCAAGTTATATCACCCTCCGAACAGTCGTAATGGGATACATCCATTCCCTCAATCATCCATCCAACAACCAATACAACTTCATCAACTATTTTTATTTTTCAACAAAAAAAAAATTCAGTACAAATGGACTGCTTCGGAATGCTGGTCTCAATGACAACACCCATGACAGCCATCGACAAAACCGCAACAACACACACACAATCCCGAACCACTGCCATACACCACAACCGTGGCTACTTCCAATACACAATACACTGCTTCGCCTCTCATGTACGTACATATACACACAATAGCAACCAATCAAAAGGAAAGAAACGGAGACAAAACCTGTTCACCTGCTGTCACTCACTGAAACCCCCGTAGTGCCCCTCACGAAATCGCACCATCCACACGCAGATCTGGACCACAACTAACACCGTTCTCTCTAAAATCTCTCTCCCACAGCACCAACATGCACATATCTACATGCCTAGACATATATATATACACATATACCACCTATCGTAGCTTCGTCCATGCCAATACACCCGTGCCATCATCCCTAATCGACCATCGCGAAACCCGTCGCAAATCCGTCACGAGCTTGGACACGCGAGACACGATGGCCGTCGACCAGATCTCCCCCCCTCGCGACCACCGCCGTCCGCAGCCCCGTCCGTTTCTCTCTCGCGACCGTCACCCCCCTTTCTCTCCCCCCTTTTTTTTTCTCTCTTCTTCTTCCCTTTCTCTTTTCTCTCCTTCCCTTTTTTCCTCTTTCCTTCCTTTCTTTTTCCCTCTTTTCTCTTTCTTCTCTTTCTTCTTCCTTTCCTCTTTTTCTCTCTTTTCTTTCCTTCTTCTCTCCTTTTCTTCTCTTTCTCTTTTCTTCTCTCTTTTCTTTTCTTCTTCCCTGTTCTTCACGCGACCAGTTCACCGCCCCTCTTCTTTTCTTCTTTTCTCTTTTATTCATTTTCCACCACACACCCATATATATATATATATTATACCTTACTTTATATTTTTATTCATGTATACTATTACACATATTTTTATTTTTTTATTTTATTTTATTTTTCATATATTAATTTTGAATGTAAATAAAGTTGGTATAAAGCTAGCTCAATATCAATATTATTTGTTTTGACGTCTCTGGGTGTCCGTTCGCGTCTTATGTTTTTTTATTATTATTATTTTTTTTTCAAAATTAAATTAATTAGAAATTAAGGACATTCACATAGCGTTCAAAGAAAAAAAAGAATTCTATTCCAAATTTTCGAATCTTTACAAAACGACCATAACAAATATTTTGTAAATAATCATAATTTAATTAAAGATAATATATACGAAAACATGTTTTGGAAAACCAACTAAGTACTTAGATTTCTATGATCAAATGAAACTATCCAAAAATAACCCTAAGTGGATTCCATATTGAAGATACATGTTCACATACATTCTTACACTGGCCACCCAAAATACTGAAATATTGATCATAAGATCTCACCATATAGTATATCAAAGTTATCAATATAAGAATTCTAAGTTTATTACCTCCTCAGGATTAAGAGTCAATTACAATTTAGTGAACTAGATAAACAAACCATGTAAGACAGTCTTTTAGTGAAGTAATCCAGTTAATGATAATGGTCAACGCATTAACTATGCTAACATATCAGTTGTGAGCTCAACTATCCCGATGATAGAGCTATGTGACACTTCTAAGTAGCAACCCTATGTTATAGTTATTCATATGAATTGTTCAATGTTCTTCTTAACTATAAACTGTGTTTCAAATTGAAAGAAATTGATGATCAAGAACTCCTATGTATGTATCATTTCCATACACCAAGATCATTTACAATTCAACTTGAGGACATATCAACACATTACTCGTGCATTAAAATTATATAAGCATACCTATAATAGTAATGATAATCAACAATAAATTTTAATTTATTAATAATAAAATGCCTTAATGAGTGGCTTTAAGGGCATACAATCCCAATAACACATTCATGTAAAGTCCTCTATATAATCCTTCAAAGTTAGTTTAGGTGGTAAGGCCAAGACAAATGATTATGTTACCGAGAAGTCCCTTATTCAAGTCATGCCTAAGGTGTGCTTTCTCTTTTTGACAGATATGTGCCCAAAGGACCTTTGTTAGCAAATCTTTATTATAAAAAAAAAAAAAGAAAAAAGAATTAATTAGTGAAAGGTCCTTGAAAATAAGTCTTTACAAGTTAAGGTATAAAAGTAAACATTGTAACCTCAAAAGTCCCTAAGTTTTTAAATTGTGTGAGCTCAAGTCCAATAGTGTTGATGTGGCATCATCACTTTATTTTTAATGTCTAAATTGCGCATCCATCATCTAATTTCTATCCAACCCATCGTACTATCTCTCTCGATCTCTCTCACTCGCCAAACCTTCTAACATACCCATTCTTTCCCAATTTAATTGGATTTTCCATCGAAAAAAAATTGGGGCAATCAAACAACATAGTGTAAGGGCTAACAAGGAGAGTTCTTCGGTACTGACAAAGGAGAATTGTAAGGGCTAGGTTTACGATAATGGTAAACGGTTGTGAGAGTTCTTAGACGATGGCTATGGATGCAACAAGGCAAGATCTTTGAGGTACAGGTGATGATCGGTGAGATGAACACTACTCTGTTATAGTGTTTGATCGATGATGGTAATGGTTATTACGAGATATGGATTTGCGTTGACCACCAAAATTTCATTACTTGTTTGAAGATTCACATCCTATGACAATGGTAGCCCATTGTTTGGCAATAATATAAGCTTGGGATGGCCCCAAATGAAAAGTAGTTTAAGAGAGGCCAGGGTTTGGAATGATGCTTCTTGTTCAGACAAAGAAATTTCAATGGGTTTACGTATAATTTTTTTGGTAGGGACAAGTCTTGAAATTTCTTTTCAGATGATGAAGCTTTGACCCTTCAATGGTAGTGTCCTGATCAGCAGAATTGAACAAAGGGGAAATCAGTTAAAATTGAGAGATTAATGTTTTATATGTGACCAAAATGTTTAGCATAAGGTTGGTAATCTTTGCATAGTGTAATTGAAATTATAGGAAAGAGCCTTCTGGATGCATGGTCCCCCACCTGGTCTCATCTTTGGTAGATTAAATCAAACCTACTAATTCTACTACAACTCAAGCCTCTAAAATACCCACTTTAAGCAATAATAGAAAATGTGCATTCAAACCATTCAAAATCAAATTAAATTAAACTATGCTTCAATTGTACAACACATTATTTTTATCTTGAGACAAGCTATATATATGCACAACATTACTCGTGTAATATACATAATTTTGATTGTTTATTGGTTTAACATAGAGTGTTACTAGAGTAATTAATATTAGACTATGAAAAAATTAGTGTTGATTATTAGCACAGTTTAATCAGTTTGTTTGTTTGAAACAAATGATAATTTCATAGGCTATTTACACAAAATATATATAATGGTTAAATTTCATGAAGAAAGAGGATTTCTAACTGAATGTGATTCTAGTTTGATTAGTATGTGGAAATTGATGATTCTATATCCAACTAATTTGAATTGAATGTCTTTTTGTTTTTGTTTTTCCCCCATTTAATAATAATTTATTTATAGTTGATAAATATTAAATAAGCTCATAAAACACAATTAAAAAAAAAACTCATAATTTGTTTGGACAGAGAATTTTCAAATAGAGATTTTTTTGACAGAGAATTTTCAAACACAGAGTAGTTGTATTCTTTTAGTTGTGTATTATTTTCTTATCTATTTTTTATTTTTTTTGGTTTTATCAATGTTGGAATATCACCACTTTCCTAAAGTATAAAGATTGTTTAATACATTGTAGTATCTTTTTTTGTTGAAGGAATTTCTCAAATTTCTCTATTCGGGATAGAGACATTTCTCTGTTCCAGGACAAAGACATTTCTCTGTCTATGTTCAATGGACAGAGAATTTTCTCTATTAAAAAAAATGAATTTTTTTGACAGAATTTCTTTTGCAATATGGATCTTCTTTGATAGATATCGATTTTTAGAATCAAAATATATAATTTTTATGAAAAAAAGACTTATATATTATAAGTTTTTTAATTTTGAAGTTTCAAAAATGAAAAAGTGATGACATGGCATTGCTGGAGCACATTGTCGTAGAAGAAAAAGTTTCATCCATGTTTTGTAAGAAATTGAATTTTTGTCAACAAAATTCCCAGGGATTTTTTGGTTTAACATATTTTGGATTGGACCTTATGCTAATTAAGTACTTTATGGGAAACCTATGAATGAATCTCCATAAATAAAAAAAAAAAAAAAAAGTCTCAAGGCAAGGTGATCAAGTTAAGATTAACTATGAACAAGAAATATTGGTGAAAATGACCAAAACGTTGAAAGTAAAAAAATGGAAAAATCAATTTTTGATTTTTAATTAAAATTCTAAAAATGTTGGAAAAAATTAGTAAGAAAAATGCTAGAAATCACCAATTTATATTATTCCCAATGTGATGTGTCATAACATGTGTTTGCGTAAAAATTTTTAGGGTACAGATCAAGAAAGATTGTTTTATCTAGATCAACCATGCATGGAAGGTTCAGAGGTGTATGGTTCAGAACATAGTACCGTCTTCCATATCCTACCAACCTCAGAATAAGGAAACAGAGTTCAATATGGAAACTACTATCTTTGAATATCTTCAAATCCCTACTTTTATAACTCCCAATCCTACTCAACTTAGGAAATCTATAACCTATAAATAAGACCATAATGTTATGACCTGTAACCCATCCTCTTTGGATTAGCAGACTGCAACCATCCAACCATATCATTCTGCTATTACAAAAATATAGCCTGTAAAATTTTTAGTACATCATCTTGTCCCCAAGACGTGAATACACAGGAGTGCTACAAGACTGTACTATTATTACCATTACTTGCCAAAAATGTCTAACCTATAGTTACAGCCTTATACGGTCTGTCCTTCGTGTTAGTCCCTGAAATCAGCATGTAAATTTGGAGTGAGCTAAACTAAGCTCAGTAAGTAAGTCCCCTACTTTTCCATGTGTATATGATCTGGAAAAAAACTAAATAATCCAAATACAAGGATATGATAGCCAGTCAATATCATAGCAATAATCATAACTCGTCAATGAATATCAAATGATCAGGAATGCATATGGTAATCAAAGAACATCTAGTTTGAAAGACAACATCATATGCTACAGTCAAAAGCTGTCAAATACATGATCATAGTAAGTACTCGATAAAAGTTGTGCAACCACATGATCATTCATACAAGGAACATGATTATACTATAAATCTCAATAAATAGATAATGATCTCAAAACTGGTGGATACGATCAACTACAGGGCCCAGCATACCCCCTGTGTGCATAAAGCACTGAGCTCAATAATATAATTGTGTCCTCCAATATTGGTGTCATGTACTATGCCTCAACATAGCCGTTACTCGGGACAGGACCCCTTATTTGGGTCATACTATGCATCCAAATGGAGATTGTGACTAAGCACAAATCCAACACTGATAAATATCAAGATCATGCTATTCTTCATGGAAGAGAATGTGGATCATAACCCGTTCAAGGCGATATAATATAACTATAGGTTTTTACAGCTATGTTACAGGGCTGCTGAGAACAACAATATCTGGCCCCTCTTGGCCCTACATACAAGTGTACAGAATGGTCCTTTGCATAAATGTACAGGAATTCATGATCCAGATATAACATCATCAATAAATATGCTCATGAGTAAGATACAACATACTCGCTAAGCTATTCCACTGATAGGCAAATATCACATAAGTGGAATAATAGAGAATTTGATACGATAATAAATAATTAAGAGTAGAAGTGCGTATAAAAAACTGTGACATGGTTGAGTGTACTACATGCAGAGACCAGATATTACTTACCTTCTACTATTCCTTAAAAAGTCAAGCTATTTTTTCCTTTCCTTTTGACGCTCTTGTCATTCAAAAGATATTACTTAGTCTATAACCGAAATTAGTCTTTGCTATGTATCAAAATAGCTCATGGATATACATATTTTATTTGTTAATTTGGACCCCTTCATTGAGTTTGGAACGTCGAATAAAATTAGTTTAGGCTTTTACAGATTCCAATTTGGACTCCTAGACTAAAAAAGGCAAAATGGTTATTTTGCACTTTTACGTGTCTTTTATTTTTGGGACCTATTTTCATAATTTGGACTTTACTATTGAGTTCATAATACTCAAGATAATTAAAATTGACTATTCATTTGTCTCGTTTGGAGTCTGTTTGACTCACATTTGACTTAGGGGTAATTTAGAAATTTTTTTATTCAACTATTCTTAAATTAATTTATTGTTGGGCCTCAGTATAATTTTTCATAACTATTGGATTCAAATTTGAATTTCCTAAAATTTTGGGTTAAAATTAGAAATTCAAAAATTACTATTCTTGTTTGGAATAGCCAAACAGTGGATAAACCATAGAACAAGGATAGGGTTTTTAAATCAATTTTTTAAACTTGTTGCCAAACACTCCAATTTCATTTTAAAACATAATACAAAACGACATAGTTTCAGGGTTTTACCCTGACTCGAACCCAAACCAGACCCTGACCCGAACCCTTAATAGGTTTTATCTTCTTCGGCGACCAGCAGTCACCTTTTTCGGCGACAGCTAGAAAATTCTGGCCAGTTTTTTGGTTCGTTCAAATGCCATTTTCCTCCTAATTTTCCTAGGAACCCAACCATCACCTTACAATTTCAATTCTAGTTTTTAAATTCCATGAAATAGGGTTCAACCCCATCTCCGGCCACTACTCGTTTTTTCGACCAACTAAAATTTTTTCTATTTCTTACCATTTCATCCGCTGTTTCAAATTAGATTCATCATAGAACTCCATTACGCATGATTTTATACAGTAATATATCATTTAAATTTAGTTTCCCACATAAAATGATAAATTATACCATCATGCACCGTGACCTGCAAGTTCCATTTTCTTTTTCATTTTTGCCTCATTTGTTTTCATTATTTTTACATTTTAACTCTTAAATCATGCTTAATAAGAACCTATAAGTGAATGAAACTAACATGCTTATTTGACAATTCAAATTTCAAACTGAACTTACAGTTTTTTTCTGTAAATTTTTCTTCCTTTTCTGAATCTGTTTTCCCTCTTGCTTCTTTCTACTTCTTCCATTTTTCTCTTCTCTTGTTTCTAAAGTTCAATTTAGATTTTAGTGTGAGTTTATTTTAGATTTGTTTTATTTTAAAGTTATTTAAATCAACACACGCACACGTACACATGGTTGCATGCAGCCCTCTCTCTCTCTCTCTCTCTCTCTCTCTCTCATCTTCTCATTTCTTCTCTATTCTTCTTTAACAATCCACAAGCTTTTCAAGGTTTCTTCTTCCTTCCACTTAATTCTGATTCCTCTTTCTTTCTTTTTTCTTTTTCCATTACTTACTTAGATATATATATATATATATATATATATATATATATATACCATGACCATATATGTTATCTATCTATATATTTACATATCCATAT
>VIRR01000615.1:0-28116 GCA_008638375.1 Nyssa sinensis | reverse complement strand
AAGCACCATCTCATATATGAGAACTAACAAATGATAAATCATCATTATATATAGAAGAAGGCTCTGAAATAAAAAAATTTAATCCATAACTTGCATAAGAATTATTAGTTTCATCCATGTTTGTAGAAATCCTGTTTAAACCTAAATTATAAAGATATCCTTTAGCAACAAAGTTATTAGGTAATAAATTGAACAATGTTAAGTTAAATATTATACCTATAATGGCAGCTAAAGGAACACTATTATTATTATCTGTAACAAGTTCAGATATTCTTACATTAATAAGCATTAAAATAAATAAGAACAATATGGAAACCGCTCCTACGTATACAAGTAAATAAGATAAACCTATAAAATTTATACCTAACATCATAAGATATCCTGCTATATTAAGAAATAATCCTATCAAAAACAATACTGATACTATAGGGTTTTTACTAATAATAACAAGAATACCAGATAATACAGATAATACTGATATTACATATAAAAGGTTGTAACTTAAACCATTGGTAAAAGTTTCATTTAAAATAAATAAATTTGACATAAATGTAAATGTTTTAATTTCTACTCTCAGTTAAAAGTTAGATTAAAGTAACTTTTTTGTTTTTTCTAATAATATCCTATATTTTTAAACTGTTGATGTATTTATTATTTAGACACTAATAACCATTAATTGAAAATAATAATAAATAATAAAGAGACAGTACTTAAGGAATAGGTGATTTGAACACCTAACCTACCGTGTGTAAAACGGTTGCTCTACCAATTGAGCTAATTCCTTTTATATAATGAAATAATGTAGTGTAGAAAACTTATTTTAATATTTATTTTGATGGAATATTAGAATATTACAAAAATATAACAGTGAATGCACTTATTAGCATTAGCCAGAGGAGAAACTCGAATTCTCATTATTAATGCATGAAATTAATGTTCTAACCAATTGAACTACTCGGGCTGTATCAATAACATTATTAGCTTTAATGACATACTTTATTATTTTTATACTTAGGACAATAATAAATATATAATCATAGTGGTTTAATGTTATATATAACCGCATAGCATTACACTACGTATTGTTAGCGTGGGTGGATATCCTGACTTGAACAGGAAACTTACTGTGCCACATACAGTTGTTCTACCTATTGAACTATATCCACCTTTTTTTATGAAGTGTAGCCTTATTATGTTGGAGTGATTCGAACACTCATAAGTAAATACCAAAAATTTATGACTTGCCGATTAGTCTACAACATATTAATGTTTTTACCTTAAAATAGTGTGCATTTAGCCATTACCTAATTTATCTATTTCAAATAACCACTTTATGTTAGAAAACTTTTTTGTAAAAAAAAAAATTGTATAAGGTAAATCCGACTTGAACGGATAAGATTTATAAATCAAATAGTCCTAAGCTATTCATGTCTACCAATTCCATCATTACCTTTTTTGTATATATAATGCTCGAGATAAGATTTGAACTTATAACCTAAACATCTTCAGAGTTCCGCTCTACCAGGTTGAGCTTCTCGAGCTTTCATTAAAAAAAAAAATTTTTTTTTATGGAGATATTAGGACTCGATCCTAAAATAACGATATGCAAAATCGCAGTTTTACCAATTAAACTATATCCCCCTAAAATGCGCTTTTTAATTATTAAGTGTACATGGTTTAACAAACCGCCGACTTGAGTAATAATTTGACCACTACACCTTATTGTTCAGCTAGAACATTAATTAGTTAAATTTGATAACCAAGTTTTTACAGGTATAAATTTAGTATATAACTAATGTAATTTAACAGTGTGACCTGCAACTAAAAAAAAAATTAATTTAACCCACTTGGGAATTGAACCCAAGATCTAATGGTGAAAGCATTACGTCTTAACCTCTTGACTAGTGGGTCTATATTTATAAAATACTATCCGAGGAACGACTTGAACGTTCACGATATATTATCAGAAAATCTTAAGTTTTCCCTGTCTACCAATTCCAGCACTCGAACTTTTCATAAAAAAAAATATAATAATTGTTAACAATAAAAATTATATAAAATTCTGGGAAAAAAATTATTAATAGTTTTAAGGCCAAAGTGATTTGAACACTTATCTCAGCTATCATGAGCAGCTTGCTTTACCAATTAAGCTATAACCTTTAAAAAGTAATATAGGTTAAAAAAAAATTTGTGCGGACAAAGGAGTTGCACCTTTATCTACTGGGCATGAGCCAGTTATGTTACTATTACATCAATCCGCATTAATGGTATATTTTGCGATTATAAAATTCAAATACTATTATTGTAGCCCCGTGCAAGTATCGCACTTACTTCTACCGATTACAAAACGGTTGCATTACTTTTATGCTAACCGGGCTTTATGTTAGTATGTCCTATTTTATAATCATTATGTGTAAATTGTTGTTTTTCTACCATGATATTAACAATAAAAGTTATAAAAAAAACCTAGAAAAATTAATTAATGCTATTAACAACATATATCATAACGTATAAAAAACCTAAACAAACCAATAAGTACATAAATTTATTTTTATTTCTAATTATAACTTAAACATTAGACATTTTGTTCAGTACATAATAAGTTATATAAAACAAAAAATTATTTTATTTAAACACAATTCTCACCTAAGACTTGAACTTAGATCTAGATATTAGAAGTATCCTGCTCTACCATTAAGCTAGTAAGAATATAAATATTTATATATCCTTTTTTATAGTTTATATGCATAAAACTTATATTAACTTTTTTTAGCTAAGGATACAAAAAAAAAAAGAGACATGGAGGAATTGAACCTCAAATAGTTGATTTGCAATCAATACGTAAAACCTTTTACAACATATCTCTATAGGTTAAACTTTTGTATAAAACGTGTGTAAGACTTGAACTTACATTGTTGTGTTCGTAGCACAATACTCTAACCATTAAGCTAACACGTTTATAATGTTATACCGTTTTTTATTATTGACATTATTTTTTAAGTCACGTATAATAATAACCTAATTATAAAAATTAATATTATTAGGCTACGTATAATAGTAAAAATGCCATCATTAATGCAAACAATCCTGTAGCTTCTGCAAAAGCAAAACCAAGAATGGCGTAAGAAAATAGTTGCCCTCTTAATGAAGGGTTTCTTGCTACACCTAATATTAAGGCACCAAATACTACTCCTATTCCTACACCTGCACCTATTAACCCTGTTGTAGCTAAACCTGTTCCAATTATTTTTGCTGCTTGTATCATTTTTGAAAAAAAAAGAATTTTTTTTACTATTCGTTTATATATTATATATAGAAATTTTATCATTATGTTCTAAAACGATAACTAAACTTTATATTTTTATTTATGTGTTACTTATTATTGTGATAGTGAACTCTATAATTTTCGGGTTATTATGATTCGAACATAACAATTCCTCAACCCAAATGAGGCGCCTAACCAACCTGGCTCTAACCCGTATGTTATATTAATATAACTAATTATCATTAATCCCACATTTTTTTTTAATACACAGAGAATATCCGATTCGAACGGATGTGGTCTATTAAACCAAATAAGTTTCAAGCTTATCGCTATAAACCACTCAGCCAATTCTCTTATAAATGGTTTTTATATTTATAATAAAATGTAAACATATGATTCCTCGATGACTTGAACATCGAACATACTCTTATCAAAAGTACACTTTACCTATTAAGTTAAGGAACCTGCACATTTAATTTGATAAAGCAAGAGCACTCAGACTTGAACTGAGAATTTGAAGGTTGAAGCTTCCTATTTTGCCAATTAAACTATACTCTTTATTATTTATAATATTATATAGTATAATACAATTTAATCAAGTCTATTCGGAAAAGAGATGATTCGAACATCCAGGTGTATAAACACAATATTTAGCAAATATCTTGCCTTACCTATAGCAACTTTTCCTTTATATTATTTCAAACAGCTACTATATATAATTACGAGTTAGATCGGCTACGATCCGATATCTACTTTCTCGACAAGAAAGTCCTTTACCAATTAAGTTACTAACTCTGTTTAACTTTAGAAAAATTATTCTTTTTTCCAATATACGGCCAACCGAATTCGAATCGGTACACATCGTTTGGAAGACGAACGGTCTACCATTAACCTATAGCCGTGTTATTTTAGATATAAAAGTTTAACATTACTAATTAATATAATGTTTATTGCTAGTAATATTATAATAAATTATATTAATATAATTTATTATAATATTACCTTAAGAGCTATGAGATTTGAACTCATATTACAATGATTAAAAGTCACATACTTTACCATTAAGTTAAGCTCTCTTTTTACAGAAAAAAATATAAGTTAATATTAAAGGTTATAAAAACCAAAAAATTTTAGTTATAAACATAAAAACATATCTTATATTAACAATTTATTGGAAGAAAAAAAAAAATAATACACCCTCACTATTTATCTTACCTATTAACTATAGTCTGATATAGTATAATAAAAATAACACATAATAAATTATTTTTTTTTTTATTAGTTAGTTATTTAAGATATACTACTATAATATATTAATGAAGAAACTGAATAATGTAAACCATCTAAAATAGGAGCAGGATATATACCTAAAAATACTGTTAATATAACTAATGTTAATAATATGGATAATTCTCTTTTATTTAAATCAGGTATGCTAAATTTAAAAAATTTGGAAAATGATCCTGCAAAAGCTATTCTATTAAACATATATATTGTATATGCTGCACTAAATACTATAGAAGAGCTAGCAAATACTCCTAATAAAGGCAATCTTTCAAAAGTACCGTATAAGCTCATAAATTCACCTATGAAATTAAGTGATAGCGGAGTACCAGCGTTACCTAAACAGAGTATGAAAAATAATATGGAGAATAAAGGCATTACTTGTGCTATACCTCTATAAAAAGTTATTAATCTAGTAGATGATCTATCGTATAATACACCCCCAGCACATATGAATAGTCCTGAAGATACAAAACCATGAGCTAATCCTAGTACAATTCCACCTTCTATACCTTGTATTGAGTTACTAAATACACCAAGTAAATACACTGCAGCATGAGATACAGAACTGTAGGCAATAAGTTCTTTAACATCTATTGTTCTTAAAGTACTGAAACTTGCATATATGATGGTAATTACTCCTATTACATATATTACAGAAGTAAAATAAAAATAAGCTTTAGGTAATAAGGGTAAAATCAATCTAAGTATACCGTATAAACTAAGTTTTAATACTATACCAGCCAATATAATACTACCTCCTAAAGGTGATTCTACATGAGCTTTCAATAATCAAGTATTTAAAAAAATTGTTGGAGTTTTAACCGCAAAGGCTATAAATATACCGTAGAATAAAAATAATTGAGTTAAAAAATTAAAATTTGTTTTATATAGTGCATCGAAATCTGTAGTTCCCATAATAGATGACATAGTAAGTATAGATAACAGTAAAAATAGAGACCCTAACAAAGTATATAAAAATAAGTAAAAACTCGCTCTTACTCTATTACTAGATCCAAATAACCCTATTAAGATAAATAAAGGAGGTAAAATACTTTCGAAGAATATGTAAAAAAGTAATATATCTAACACCAAAAACACTGCTAAAAGTAATGTTTCAAGCAATAATATAATTATTACATAGGATTTTACATTTTCTGATATTGAACTTCAATTACTTAATAATGAGATAGGCATGATTATTGTAGTTAAAAGAACAAAATACATACTTATACCATCTACACCTAGATAAAAATCAAAACTACTTATTTTATGGTATTCTTGCACAAATTGAAATTGGTTGCTACTAAAATTAAACAGCATAAACACGACCAAAGACACAAAAAAATTGATTATTGAAGTGGATAAACCTATTATTTTAATTTGTTTTAAAGTAACTAAGGAGTATCCTTCTACTTTACTACCATAAGATACAGTAGAAATCATAAATATACCTATTAAAGGTATTAATAGTAATAAAATTAATAACATAATTGCATAAATCTAGTTAAACTTATTTTCCTATAATTGTTTTAAAATAATACATACTTATCTAAAATAAGCAAAATATCTTTACACTACACATACGTATATTATAAAGGTTTAATATAAAAAATTAATGGTTTAATTTATTTTTATATTAATAATAAAAATATTTAATTCAGCAGATGTCAAACATGGGTAATAGGTTTTATAATGTAATAATTAATTATAACTATGTAACCTGTATAATAATTTAAACAGGAGTTGTTATAATATGATCATATAGTGCTAAAAGTTATAATGTATAATATTTTTAACATCTTCAAAAATATTTAACTAATGTATTTAATGGTAATTGTAAAATTATTTTAATAATAAGTTATATTCAGTAATAAAAGTTAAATATGAATTATTACTCTGTAGAAAGCTTTTATTTTTTTGTAATAAGTTAAACACTAATTAAACTTTAATAGTTTATTCATTAAAATAATAAAAAAAACATATGTTTTTAAATAAATTGTTGTATTATCGTTTGCAATAAAGACTTATTTGTTTTTTATCCAAGTTATTACATTAATAAGCCTTAATTTATATAATTGTATTAATAATATCAAGGATTACTTTATATTTTTTCTTTCAGAGTTTTTTTCATGTACGTATTGTTAAAGGTTATTTTAAACTTACTAAAATCGAATCATTTCTTACGTTTTTGGTTAATTTTAATAATAATAATTAACCTTAACCCTTACTTACTTTTATATTAAGTAACTGATTTAAAGTAGTTTTAATTATTACCATTAAAATACAGGTAATATGCGTATTATAAATGTATATATAAATGCACCTAATCTTTTAATTATACAATACATTTGTACTAAAAAGAATAAACGAAAAAAAAAAACAATAATTTAGTTAATAGCAACATTATACAATAAGTCATATACTTTAATATACAAATATTATGTAGTAATATGTTTAATATTTATAAGTGTAATATTTAGTTATTAATATAATTAGTACTTTGTATCTTAAAACATCAAAATTCTTTAAACCAAAGCCTATACAATTGTAATTATACAATTCGTAATGTTGTATTACGTATATTTAAGAGTATATCAAGATAAACTTCGTGCCTATATGCATTCAGCACTTATTTATAACTAACGTAGCTTTATTGCTGTGCCTATGTTATTCATACATAAGTAATAGTAATCAGTAACCCGGTTAGCTTTAAAAGTCATAAACCTTTTTCACTATATTCCGTGGATTTATACCCATAAACAACAAATAAACCAGAGGTTAACATACCCAACTCCTTTCGTACGAAGGGGCTATTCTTGTTTTACTCTAATTACTTCTAGAAGATAGAAACCATACTGTCTCACGACGTATTTAACCCAGCTCGTGTAGCTCTTTAACCGACGAACAGTCGTACCCTTCATGATTCCTGCATTCATGTGGATGAGCTAAGCCGACATCGAGGTGCCAAACTGCGCACTCAATTTGTACTCTCTGGCGCAATTAGCCTGTTATCCCTAGCGTAGCTTTTTCAAAAATCCAAGACCTTTCCTTTCTGCATCTTGTGATCGTATGCCCCGCTTACGCGACTGATAGACATGTAAGTCAAACAGTAAAGCAAGGTTAAGCCATTAAACTTTAATAGTTATTTTAAAAATCATTTTATTGTAAACAAAAAAACCATGTAAAATTAAAAAACCTGGTATTATTTATTAAAGTTGTATTTTATTATCCTACGTCACAGAGTGATTTAATAGAGAAAAAAAAACAATGAATACAATAAAACAAATTAAAACTGTGTAAATTAACGTTTTATTAACATCTATTTTCCATATAGTTAAAACCTTACTTAAAAAAAATATAATTAATCTAACTTAATAGAATTATAACTGAATAAATTAAAAATAACCTATTACAAAGTAAACAAACCTAATGCACTAATACTAATTCTTATAGATATATACTACAAGTATAATAATAGCACATAACCATTAATTAAACTTAATGAATTTACAATTTTAACTTTGGATACACCCAGGTACTTTTTGTGGGATCTGTGCCCCGCATAAACTGTCCACTAGCAAATGTCTCCTAAATATGTGTTTTATCCTTCTTATTAGGTAATAAGGGAAATACAACATTATTTTTCTTTTGGATAAGCATTTGGGTAATTTAGAATAAATTAATCAATACCTATGCTATACAGCCTCGTAAAATGAGCTACTCTCATAGGCTCCATTACCTATAACATAGTCTACACAAACATTAACACCATTATCAATGTTATTATGTAACGGTATAAAGCAAATGCTTTAACTCTTACTGTATATAAACATATTCTAACCCCCCAATAATATAATAAACTAAGTAAAGGTATTTCACTATTATCTTATCAATAACCTTATATACTACAACTTGTTTGATTATATTCAATTACTAGCAACAGTAAAGCTGCATAGGGTCTTCTCGTCTAACTAGAAGAAAACTGTATCTGCACAGTTATTCCAATTTCACTGAGACAATCATTGAGACAGCTGTTGTATCGTTAAATCATTCATGCAAGACCGCATTTAACGGCCAGGGTATTCCGCTACCTTAGGACCCTCATCGGTAAGGCCGCCATTGATTGGGGGTTCCTTCAAAACCTAGCTTTTTTTATTTGGCTAAGAAAATCCGTTAACCAGCCAACATCGGGCAGAAATCACACTCAATACTTTGATTTAAAATCTTATGCAAAGTGCTTTGTTTTAATTAAACAGTCGTACAACACCATTTTATGTCTCCTCTTATCACTTGTGTTTTTTTTCTTTTTGTCCTCGAGAAAACTGTGTTTCTGTTCCTCTCAGAGTATGAAAAAAAATATGAATAATGGCACACCTTATCCCGAAGTTACGGTGTCATTTTGCCGAGTTCCTTAATGATTGTTATCTCAAACGCCTTTGTATACTCTACTTGCTTACTTGTGGTAGTGTTTAGGTACGGTTAGATTAGTATATACTTTTTCCAGAACATTAACTACTTATTTAAAATGTTTAGGTATATATAAAGATTTTCCCATCATTTAATCCTTTAGGTCAGATCAATAAACTTAGGGGCCGTTACTTTAAGAAAAATACCATAAGCTTAAGGCGAGGGGTTTACCCTTTTTCGTTACTCATGTCAGCATTATCACTTGGGATTATCTCGTTTATATGTATAAACTTAACCCATATCAACGATATGGATTCTAAGAGTCAACCCAACGTTCCGCTACCCCATAAACAAACCTAAGTTTTATTCATGTACAAGGTTTCGGTATATTGTTTAGATCCGTTAAATTTTCGGTGCGTTTAACTTGTATATTTTTTAATATTTAATATTATTTCTGTAAACTTATACATTCGTATATTTTGTTTACATATATTATATTACCTTATCAGTTATTTTTTTTTTATATAAAATAAACCAGTGCTCTGTTACGAGATCTTTAAAAAATGGCCGCTTCTAAGCCTATTTCCTGGTTGTATTTGAAAAAAACTCCCTTAATTTCACTTAACAATAATTTTGGAACCTTTAACTCTTGTTCTGGGCTGTTTCCCTTTAGACATACAACCTTATCGTACTATGTCCGACAGTTTAATATTCATCATTGCCCTTCCGAGAGCAAATCCTCACTGATAAAATCTTCACGATCCCCCAATGTATACAAACAGATTTCGCATTTTTTGTGCGAAAATCAAAATTTGTCTGAGATCACAATTCTGTACCTGCAATGATGTTACTAATCATTCTTACCATTTAAACCCTAGTATGCACATTTGCAACACTGCTTCATTTTTAGTACAGTATACTTGAGCTTTATAAGATAAAAACTTTAGATTTAAACTACCTACTTATATAGGTTTCGCGGAAAACCAGCTATCCTAGTCAGTTTTGTCTTTCACTAACTTACCACAATTCATCAGATATCTTTACAACGATAACCTGTTCGGGCTTTTATAACCCTGATCATGGTAAGATCACTAGGCTTCGGGTCTAATACTAGATACTTATTCATTATTTAATAATTGGTTTATCTGGGATTATTCATCTCGCACCTAATATTAACTTGCTGACCCATTATGCAAAAGGTACGCTCTAATTTATTTTTTAAACTAAACTTGAGCTGCTTATAAAACTACTATTTCAAACAATTCCCTTACGGTACTACTAAACTGTCGCTTAATATATCATATTTAGTCTTAGAGAAAGGTTTCCCTATATTCAAACAGATTATATCCATTTTACTTTAAAGACTTATGCTTTATCAGTTATTTCTGATAAAATAATCTCATTTGATTTATTTTCCTGAAGCTAATAAGATATTTCAATTCACTTCGTTTAAATATTGGAATTTTCCTAGCTTTATGGGAATAAGTTTTTATGTATTTTATTAATAATTTAAATTTTAAAATATTAATAAAATATATATAAAACTTACCGCCAATGACGTATTCACACGCCTATAATATTTCTTAATGATACATAGCTATTTATCCATAATAGTTTCTTTATATACTTAACATCAAATTAATGATGAAATTTTACAATACATATATTAATAATAAAAGTAATAAATAAAAAAACAAGATTAGGTAAAACTTAATTGTATAATCTTTGCATAGTTTTGTTATATATTGAGCCTTATGATCGCCAAACTTATTTATAATTTTTATAGGTGAAATCGGCCTCATCATACACGCCATTAAATCCTATACTTATATTGCAACCTTTTTCATATAGCAACATATTTTATATTGCAACCTTGACGCCTTTGATATTTTCCCTAAATTTTAATACATAAAA
This sequence comes from Nyssa sinensis, assembly GCA_008638375.1. Lineage (NCBI taxonomy): Eukaryota > Viridiplantae > Streptophyta > Magnoliopsida > Cornales > Nyssaceae > Nyssa > Nyssa sinensis. The sequence goes on along the minus strand of VIRR01000615.1, from coordinate 17,243 downwards.
AAAAATTAATTCTTATAGTTTAGATAACACTTATTATTTTTTTTTTTCTTTTATAAAATCTATGTAAAACCTAAGTTAAATTAATCGTATTATATTAACATAATAACATATATTAGTTATAGTTAGATTTTTAGATTTTAGTTATAATTTGTAACAAGTACTGACTATTATTAGTAAAAAGTGGGGTTTTTTATTATAAAAATAAAAATAATGAGTAATAATTATAATAAACTTATATTATTAGGTATAATCTCAAAACTATAAACAATACAAGGCATTAATACTATAAAGGCTATAACAATAGGTAACAATATAGTTCAAGAAAAAGACATTAATTGGTCATAACGTATTCTAGGAAATGAAGCTCTAACTCATATAAATATAAATATCATTATACAAGATTTAATACCCATAGTTAAACCATATAACATACCTTCAATTAAGGGGCTATCAAACATTTCAATAGCTTCATATCCTAACTGTTGTAATATGAATAATAAAAACGAAAAATCTAGTAAATATCCTCCTAAAAATAACATAGTATTTAAAATACATATAAGAACAATGCTACCATATTCTGCTAAGAAAAAGAAAACAAATATAACTGCAGCGTGTTCTGTCATAAAACCACTAACTAATTCAGATTCTGCTTCAGCTAAATCAAAAGGAGCTCTGTTAGTTTCTGCAACAGAACCTATAAAAAATATAATAAATATGGGAAACAAAGGCATTATAAATCATATTGCTCTTTGAGCTTCTATATTAACAGTTAGATTTAAACTACCTGTTAGTAAAACTACAAGCAATATAGCCGAACTTAATATAAGTTCATAACTTATCAATTGTGCTGTACTTCTAAGTGAACCTAAAAAAGCATATTTAGAATTTGCAGATCAACCAGCCAATAATATACCATAAGTAGCTAATGACGAAACAGCCAACATATATAATATACCTAAATTAAAATCTCATAAGGCTAAACCTGGACCATAAGGCACAACAGCGTACCCCAATAAAGAAAATATTAGAGTTATAACTGGCCCAAGAAAAAATAAAACTAAATTTGCTTGTGTAGGTGAAACATATTCTTTTAGAATAAGTTTAAGGGCATCTGCAAATGCTTGCAGTAAACCATAATACCCTACTACGTTAGGACCAAGTCTTCTTTGCATACTTGCCATTGTTTTTCTTTCAGCCACTGTAACAAATGCAACTGTTAATAAAACAGGCACAGTAACTATTATAACTTCAATAATAGAAATAACTGTAGGTGAATATAACATAATAATATTTTTATGAAAATAAACCTATCTAATTTTTATATTATTATATATAAAATCAATCTTAATGAGTAAGATTAATTAACTCTACATACATATTTTGAAAAAAGTAACATATAATTAAATAAAATTTAGTGGTAAAATATATAAACATATAAAAATACAATAATATACTTATTATTAATAAAAAAAAAATTTTTTTTTTCTTCATAGGAAGAAAAGATTACCGACCTAAGATTCGAACTTAGACTGAGATATTAGGAATATCTTACTCTACCATTAAGTAAGTGGGTACTTTTTATCACATTATTTTTTTTTTATTTCATAATAAAAGAAAAAGTTAATATAACTTAATTTTTTTTATCGCTAATATTATATAAGTGTAGTGTATTTAAATGTATATTAATATACTTGTTCAAGAAACATATTTATTACCTTTATTATAAATAACAAAAAAAAAATGTTAATATCTTTATTAGTTTTATTATTATTTTCAAATGCCGTAACTCTAAGACGTGACAAATCTATCTTGTTTTCTAGAATAGTTATAATTGGTTTACTTTTAACAAGTTTTTTAGCATACACTAACTTATATATAAGACCTTTAGAAAAAGGTATAGGAATATACGGAGGTCTATTTAACGTTAGTACCTTTACACAAACATTTAATATATTTATATTTTTGATTAGTGCAGTTATATTAACTCTAACTGCCTTTTATCCTAGAAAAATATACATTAAAGAGCTATCGTCAATTTCTAGTCTTTTATCTAAAAAACTATCCTATAATAAAAATGTAATTTCTAACAAAAACGGTGAACAATTTAGAATAATAGAGTACAGTTTAATAATCGTCTTTATAATTTGTGGAGCAGTATTCTTAATAAGTACTGCTGATCTAATATCTATTTTTCTTGCAATTGAACTACAAAGTTACGGTTTGTATATATTATCTACTTTATACAGAGATTCTGAATCATCAACAGCTAGCGGGTTAACTTATTTTTTACTAGGTGGGTTATCATCTTGTTTCATATTGTTCGGATCAGCTTTGCTATACATAAACTCAGGAACTACAAACCTTGATAATATATATGTAATAGCTAATATTAGTGAAATAAAAAATTATTCTGTTATTATGTATATGTATCAACCTTACTACTTTAACTTGTCATTAATAATAATGTTTACCGGGTTTTTATTTAAAGTTAGTGCGGCTCCTTTTCATTTTTGATCTCCAGATGTATATGACGGAATACCTACTATAGTAACTACATATGTAGCTATAATAGCAAAAATATCTATTTTTGCTTTTTTCTTAGAAATAGTTTATTACACTAATTATGATTTTTTTTCATTCAACTGAAAAAACATATTAGTATTAAGTAGCTTATTTTCTTTAGTAATAGGTTCTGTTTTAGGTTTAACACAATCAAGAATAAAAAGACTTTTTGCATACAGTACTATTAGTCATGTAGGTTTTATTCTTCTAGCTTTAACTATAAACTCTACTGAATCTATTCAATCTTACATATTTTATATATTACAGTATAGTCTTTCAAACTTGAATGCTTTTATAATATTGCTTACTATAGGATATACATTATATTTATATGTTTATAATAATGATAATTCTAAAAATGATTTAACTATAGCAGCAGACAATTATTCTCCTGTGCAATTAATTAGCCAAATAAAAGGATATTTTTATATAAACCCATTCATAGCGATAAGCTTAGCAATAACATTATTTTCATTTGTTGGTATACCACCTATAATAGGATTTTTTGCTAAACAAATGATATTAAGTGCTGCTATAGACAGTGGATACATATTTATGGCATTAGTTGCAATACTTACTAGTGTAGTTGGTGCAGGATATTATCTAAACCTAATAAAACAAATTTTTTTCTTTAAAAATGATTACATAGTAAATCCTAAAGTTGAAAATATTAATGTTGCTGTTTATAACACAAAAAACACTTTACAGTCAACTAGTTCAAAATCAATACAAAACTCTATAAGATTAACAGCTGGACCTCAAAATGTTACAATTAGTAGCTCTTTAAGTTCAAGTATATCTATAATAACATTATTGTTACTATTATTTATATATATACCTGAACAATGATTCAGCATAGTAAGTATACTAACTTTAATGTTATTTAACGCGTAAATGACAAGCCAGACATTTTTTTTTATTTTTATACCTATACTAGCTATAGTATTATTGGGATTGAATTTAGTTTTTGCTCCGCATAACCCATATGATGAAAAAGATAGTGCTTTTGAATGTGGATTTCACTCATTCCTGGGTCAAAATAGAAGTGAATTTAGTATTTCATTCTTTATATTTGCTTTATTATTTTTATTGTTTGATTTAGAAATATTACTGGTATACCCTTATGTAGTAAGTGCATACGTTAACGGTATATTTGGTTTAATAGTTATGTTAATATTTTTTTTAGTTTTAACTTTAGGTTTTGTATTTGAATTAGGTAAAAATGCACTATCTATTGAAAGTAGACAAATATATTACGCTAAATAATTTAATACAAAATTAGTAATTATAATAAATACTTTATTTTAACAGCATACAGTAATTAACCGTTTTATTTTATTAACCTGATTAACTTTTTTTTTTTATAAATTTACATTTGTATAAAACTAGATGTTTTTTATATACAAGCTGAAGTTTATCTAGTATTATCTTTTTTTTGTAGATTAAATTTTTGTTTTATAATTTATTACATTTATTGTTATAATATAATAAATTATTAATGTGATAATAAAGCAAACAGATTGTATTATTATTTAGTTCATTTAACTTACAATTAATTATGTTAATTAAATTAGTAGTAGTATTGTTGTAAAGTTGTAATTTAATAATAAATTTTACCGAAACATATTATAAAATAAAAAGCCTTTATAGCTCAACGGTAGAGCGGAATACTGTTAATATTCTGATATATGTTCAATTCATATTAAAGGCTGTAATAAGAGTAAATAAGATAACCTTAATACTAATAGTACTAGAAGTATAATAATAGAACTGTTATATATGATACAAAAAAAAATAATAAATAATAAAACAATTAAATTAGAATAATAACAACAAATCCCAGGTAACTTTATATAATATGATGTATTTTTGCTTTTACGTTTTTTTTATTATAAAAATTCTACTTTTTTACGTTACTGTTAAGATGTAATTCTATTAGACTATTTTCTAATAAACTTACTAAAGGAACTATAATTAGAAAGTGTGAAAAATATAAAACAGTACTTATTTGACCAAATTCTATAAACGGAGATTCAACATGTTTAGCTCCTAGTTGCATTAACACTAAAAAATTTGCCACAAAAACATAAAATGCTATTTTACTTAACGGTCTAAATTGTAATCCTCTGCTTCTACCTAAATCTGTAAAAGGCATAGTTAGTATTATTAATATTGCGGAAAACATAGCGATAACACCCAATAATTTGTTAGGTATAGATCTTAGTATAGCATAGAAAGGTAATAAATATCACTCAGGAACTATAGCAGGAGGTGTTTGCATTGGGTTTGCCATAACGTAATTTTCACTATCACCTAAAACATTAGGCATAAAGAAAACAAACACTGATAATACTACAATAAATAAAAAGATAGTTATTAAATCTTTAAATATAAAGTAAGGAGCAAAAGGAAGTCTGTCATAATTACCAGAAACTCCTAAAGGGTTACCTGAACCAGCACTATCGTGTAATGCAATCAAGTGCATTAAAGCTAATGCAGCTAATACGAAAGGTAAAACAAAATGTAACGCAAAAAATCTATTTAATGTTGCGTTATTAACAGAGAATCCACCTCAAATAAATTCAACTATATCTTGTCCTACTCATGGTATTGCACTCATTAAATTAGTAATAACTGTAGCACCTCATAAAGACATTTGACCGTAAGGTAAAACATATCCTAAAAAGGCAGTAGCCATCATTAATACTAATATAATAGTACCTATAGTTCATACTAATGTTCTAGGTGCTTTATAAGAACCGTAGTATAACCCTCTTCCAACGTGTAAGTACACTAAAAAGAAGAATGCTGAAGCAGTGTTTGAATGTAAATAACGTATAAGTCATCCGTTATTTACATCTCTCATAATATGTTCTACTGAATTAAATGCTTCTAAAACACTAGGGTTGTAATGCATAGCTAAAGTAACACCTGTAACAATTTGTATTACAAGACAAAATCCTAATAATGAACCAAAGTTTCATAAGTAACTTATATTTGAAGGTTGAGGTGAATCAACTAAATAACCGTTAATTAAACTAAATAAAGGGTGACTTTTTAAAATTCTCATATTTTTTTTTTATAAATCTCTGTATTATTTTTATGCAATAGAGTTAAATTTAATATAACCAGAAAGTGAGCTACTAAATTATTATTAAGTATGTTAAATAATTTTATAGTAAATAATATGTAGCTTTAAGGCAATTTAATAACATGGTAAGGTTTAAATTATAATATAACTTTTTTTTTCATTACTATTCTAGGTTAACAATTATTGCTCTAGTTATAAATAATGATTTGATATGCTATATTGAATTGATTTTCAATAACATAATCTATTATAACCTTAGAATGGTAAAACTAATCAATAAAATTTTGTAATTAAAATAAATATTAATTGTGGTGAATCTAAGCTTTACTAAATGGTTATTTTTAACTATTATACAAATAAATAGGGAGTTATTTACCAAATTACACATAATAATTGATTAAAAAAAAAACAACATGAATGTTTAATAGTCTAAATTACAATTTATATTAAAGTTATTTTTTTTTTATTATTGATAATAATGCTATTACCATTAATATTAACAGACTATTGTCCATTGTATATACGTAAGGCAATACCATATAAGAAGTAAGACTTACAAGTATATATAACGCATATGATGTAATAACTCCTGTATCTAATTTAGATATGTTTTTACTTAAAGCAATTAATCCTTTTTCTAAACCATAAGGTCCAACCAATTCTATAGAACCTTTATCAAGTACTTTAGTTGTTTGTCCTCCTAACTTTAATACAAAGTCTGTTATATACTTATTATAGAACATTTCAATTAAAAAACGTTGGTTAAAAAAACTGAATATGTTATAACCTAATCTAGATGATTTGAAATTTATTAACACTTTTGGTGTAAATTCCGATAATACAATAGATAACGCACTTAAGGTTAAAGTGAATATTAAAGGTAAAATTTTAAATATAGTAGGTACAGCAAATTCAGTGTCTAACATAATTTCATGACTAGGATGAATAAATAAACTATTATCAGAAAAAAAATTACATCCAAGTCCTATAAATATATCTTTAGTTATATAACCAAAGAAAATAGAGAATACAGCTAAAATCATTAAAGGCATACTCATGAATATATCACCTTCATGGGCATGTTTATAATTTACTAAAGGTCCGTTAGGATTAGTTAAGAAAGTTAAGTATAAAACTTTAACAGAGTAAAGTGTAGTAAACATAGCACCTATTGTAGATATAAAATATACAACTGTACTAGAAAAATAAAATTGACCATATGCGGATTCTAGTATAAAATCTTTAGAATAGAAACCAGTCATAAAAGGAAATGCGACTAAACTTAATGAAGCTATTAACATAACTGAGTATGTTAAAGGAAGAAAAGCTTTCAATCCTCCATATTTTCTAAAATCTTGATTATCAGACACAGCATGAATTACAGCACCAGCTCCTAGAAATAAAAGTGCTTTATAAAAAGCATGATTAACTAAATGAAATAACGCAATATTATATGACGACAGTCCTATTGCTATTACCATCATACCTAATTGACTCATTGTTGAGTAAGCTATAACCTTTTTAATATCTTGTTGAAATAATCCTATAAGAGAACTAAATACGGTTGTAATAGCACCAATTCATAAACATAGTAATAAAACAGTATTACTGTATTCTATAAGAGGAGAACTACGCATTAATAAATAAACTCCAGCAGTAACCATAGTAGCTGCGTGTATTAACGCTGATACAGGAGTAGGTCCTTCCATCGCCATAGGTAATCATACATGCAGTCCTATTTGTGAACTTTTGGCCATCGCACCTATTAATAAACATATACCTATAATAGTTATAAGATTGTCCGTCATCAATGGAGCTATAGAAAACACAGTTGAGTAATCTATGTTTCCAAAAGATCATAATATAGCGAACATACCAATTGTTAAAAAACAATCTCCAACTCTATTTGTTAGAAATGCAGATATTGAGCTTTGGTTTGCTGCTATTCTTGTAAATCAAAAACTTACAAGTAAGTAAGAACATACACCCACTCCTTCTCATCCTACAAACATTAATAAAAAATTATTTGATGTTACAAGTATAATCATCATAAAAGTAAATAAACTTAAATAACTAAAGAATCTTTGGTTATGTGGATCATGACTCATATACCCAATGGAATATATGTGTACTAATGAAGAAACTATCAATACAGGTATTAACATTGATACCGTAAGAGAGTCAAAAATAAAACCTCATGATACATTAAGAGATTCTGAATCTATTCATCTGAATAAATTTATATACACTGGTATATTATTAATACCAACTTCAAAAAAACTAATTATAGAAAGTAGAGTAGTAATTATAACACATGTACATGTAATTATATGAGATCCTGTTACACCAACTTTTCTACCAAAAAACCCAGAAATTATCGAACCTAATAAAGGCAATGTTATTAACGTTAAATACATTTATTTAAACTCTATAGCTACACTTCCTCTTAATCTATAGAAGGCAACTAATATACCTAATCCAATTGCTGATTCTGCTCCAGCAATTGCAATTATATATATCGCATATATTTGACCTAATATGTCGTCAAAATTAAGCGAAGTAACTAATATTAAAAATGTTATAGCTAATAACATTATTTCAATTGAAATAAGCATTAATATAATATTTTTTCTGTTTAAAACAAAACCAAATATTCCTGTTAAAAATAAAATCAACGATAAGTTCATTTTTTTTTTTTTACTTTTATACCTTTATACCCTACAATTATATTAATTATTTGAACATAACTCTAACCTAATACATTTTATTTAAGATTAATGTCATAATAATTAATATATATGGTAAAGCTAGTTATTATCATAGAGATAAGATAGCTTATTTTTTCATTAAAACATTATTATAAATATTTTTACAAAAAAAAAATAGAAGTGTTTCATAATAATACAATATTAAATTAAACTAATTTAAATGTCATAAGTTAATAGGGGCTCTAGTTCTTACCTACACAATTAAAAACTAATGTTTAGGCATAGTAGTCACATTTGTAATTGTCATTTTATCGAGCTGCGCTTTACCTCATACAGCTACATATATACAATTAAGCCCTACATAAATAACACCAAAAAGTTATATACTTTGTAGAGGTAAGCTAGCAAACGCATGAGGTTTAGGTGGGCTATTTAAACATCACTCTAAACTACTATACGCTCTGTTAAGTAAATGTTGTAAGAAATCCGTGTAGAACTGCGGTGTAGCTCATGGATATCTTGATACACTTTCACCATAAACTAGTTGAACATAAACTATGTTTAAGAATAATCAAGTTGCTACTACAGATATTATTGAACCGAAACTACTGATTAAGTTTCATCCTGCAAATGCATCTGGGTAATCACTAATTCTTCTTGGCATACCCTGTAATCCTAAAAAGTGCTGAGGAAAGAATGTAACATTAACTCCTATGAATAGTATTCAAAAATGCACTTTTCCTAGCATTGTGTTGTAGCTTAATCCTAAAATTTTTGGTATTCAGAAATATCATGCACTATATAAGGCAAACACTGCACCCATACTTAAAACATAATGAAAATGGGCAACAACGTAATAAGTGTCATGAAATGCTATGTCAAGTGAGGCATTTGCCAACACCACTCCACTTAACCCACCAATAGTAAACATAAACACAAACCCTAAAGCGAATAGCATAGAAGGTGTTAAAGTTAAAGATCCACCATAACAAGTTGCTAATCAACTGAATATTTTAATTCCTGTAGGCACCGCTATAATTAACGTTGCGGCTGTAAAGTACGCACGTGTGTCAACGTCTAATCCTACACTATACATATGATGACTTCAAACTACAAACCCTAATACACCTATAGACATCATAGCATATACCATACCTAAGTATCCAAACACACTTTTGTTTGAACTTGCAGATATAGTTGTACTAATTATACCAAAACCTGGTATAATTAAGATATAAACTTCTGGGTGACCAAAAAATCAGAATAAGTGTTGATATAATATAGGATCTCCTCCTCCAGCTACTTCAAAGAAAGATGTGTTAAAGTTTCTGTCAGTTAATACCATAGTTATTCCTCCGGCTAACACAGGTAACGATAGTAATAATAAGACTGCTGTTACAAGTACTGCTCAACCAAATAAAGCTAATTTATGTAATCTTATACCTGGGCTTCTCATATTTAAAATTGTTGTTATAAAATTCATAGCCCCTAAAAGACTACTTACTCCAGATAAGTGTAAAGCAAAAATAGCTAGGTCTACACTAGGCCCACTGTGACTTTGTATACCTGACAATGGTGGGTATAAAGTTCATCCTGTTCCTGCTCCATTTTCAATTGTACTTGCAAAGACAAATAAAACTAAACTTGGAGGAAGTAATCAAAAACTAATGTTGTTTAGTCTAGGAAATGCCATATCTGGCCCTCCTACTAATAATGGTAGTAAGAAGTTACCAAAACCTCCGATTAAAGCAGGCATAACCATGAAAAATATCATAAGTATAGCGTGTGCAGTTATGATACTATTGTATAACTGGTTATCTGCTATATACTGAACACCAGGTCCAGATAATTCAAGTCTAATAAGGACAGAAAAAGCTGTACCTAATAGTCCCGAGAATAATGCAAATATTAGGTATAAAGTACCAATATCTTTTGCATTACTTGATAAAAATCAACGTTCTCATCACATTGATATATCTGATGTTTTGTAACTAAGATTTCTTTCGTTTGAGTAGTTAGTATTAATAATTTTATTAAGGTTTAAGATAAATAAATAATAATGATGTAAAAACCTTATAAAGCAAACATAATATTGCTTTAGCATAAGACTATATGTCATTAGACTTATTTAACAGATGATAGATATAAAAAAAATTCTTTTATTATGATTCGAACATAATTATTATACTAGCTAACTTAGCTTTTAGGTTTTTTATAAAGTAATTTGTTGGATATATGTAAGCTGATTTCTGGTATCGCAAATAATACTAAAATAATACTCAATATTGGCTTTTTTTCTCACATACATAATAACACGTATATTTTTATATTTTCTATTAAATACCAAAGTTCATACCTTTAAATCAAACAATAACAATATTAATTGAAAGTATCAGACTTTACTGTCTTGTGCAATATATATCACTCAAATTAAATATATTTAAGTTACTATTTTTTTTATAAAACTAGATTTCTTGTTTTTAATATTAACTATTATATCAATAAACCTATTAATAACCTAAGTACTGCTATATTTATAAAAACACATCACGTTTAATTAGCATGTATTAATAATATAATGTCTAAAAAAAATTTTTTAATTAAATTATAATTTTTTATTATTATCATAATATTTAATGTAAATCTAATCCGTCTTTAATATATGAACAAGACAATACAACAAATACTTGAGCTTGTATAAACGCAATACCTAACTCTAGACCAGAAAAGGCTATAATAAATGCTAAGGGAAATAAACCTAAAAAGAAAAATATTAATCCTGAAGTCATTATATTATAGGTAAACCCACTAAGAATATTTAAAAGCATATGACCTGATAATATATTTGCTGCAAGTCTTAATCCTAATGATACGTTTCTTGCTAAGTAAGAAATAAATTCAATTAAAACTAACAGAGGTAATAAAGCTAAAGGACACCCAGCTGGTACGAATAATGAAAAGAATTTAAGTCCGTGTTTGCTTAGTCCTAAGATAGTTGCTCCTAGTACCACTGTAAAACTAAGAGAAAAAGTTAAAATAAAATGACTAGTACTAGCAAAACTGTAAGGTACCATACCTATTAAATTGTTAACTAATATAAACATAAATAAAACATACATAAATGGAAAGTATATTTGTCCACTTTTTGCATTAATTTGACCAACAACTATACTATGTACTGTTGCATATAAGGATTCTTGTGATATAGATCAAGCATTAGGTACTACTTTATTGTTATTAGTTGATAGAAGACTTATCATAAAAAGAAGGTAACCACCTATTGTTAAGTATAGTCCGATATTTGTTAAAGATAATGATAAATTACCTAAAATAGGAGCATCTAAGCTTAGTAAGTTTCTTACTTCAAATTGGTCTAAAGGACTTATAATGTTTGTAAAAAAATTCATAAAAAAAAAATTATAAATATGTATAAAAAAAAAATAAACTTTTTGCATGGTTTTATTTTATAATGGTTTATATTCTGTGTTAACACGTTAATAATAAATTAACTACAACATGTTAAACTTTGATTAATACAGTGATATACCTATTGTATATCATTTAAGGGTTTTTTTTATAATTTATTACGTTAGCTATTTACGCGTATACTAGTTAATTAAATTAATGTTTAAACATAAACTATATAATTTATAATTTACTTATAAATACACGTGTAGCAAATAAACGAACAAATCTAGGTAAAATGTATTTAGAAAATACGTAAATTAATAAAACGAAAATAGCAAATGCAAAAACTACTTGATTTATGAAAAAAAAAGGTACTAATTGAGGCATTATAATATTATTATGAATATAGTCGTTAATAGATATAAGACAACATATAACTAAATAAATCGAAAAAGTAGATAATAAATTACAACATATTTATTTTTGTAAATAATAGTATTTTGTGATATACAGTTAACTAACATAATGCGTAAAATTTGATGGGTTATAATAAAAAAAAAAATAATAGCTATTAGGTGATTAATCTATAGCATTTAATTTCATCTGTTACAAATTAAACCCATTATAAACAATCTTTAGGAAGAAAAGGAATTGAACCTTCGACAGCCTCAGCTATTGAGTTTACAGCTCAACCCATCATACCAACAAATGGAACCTTCCTTTTTTAGGCAATATTAACAATTTATACTAAGCTAACTTTTTTAACCGTGCCAGCTTACTCATAATTGGCATGTATAAAACTTTAAAATAACGTTAAATAACAGTAATTATTTAATAAAAAAAGATAATACGTTTATATTTAGACTTAAAACCCATATATTAATAATAAAAGTAATTAATTAATAAATAAATAAATAAATAAACTAACAGATTTAAATAATGTAGTTATTAATTTTTTTTTATTATGGGGGTAAAATTGTTAATGTTTATTAAACCCGTGCAATTTCCACTACACGAACCGTATTTCGACTTAACACCAATTAAGGTCACGCATACGAAAATTCTTCGAAAAAATAAGATTTCATTACACAATGCCCTCATCTTGTTAGTTTGTTGGGTATTATATAATAAAAAACATGCCTAATTGCTAGATAGTTAGATTAACGAAGAACCAAACTTATTGCACATACCCCTTTCAGCGCCTGACGAGTGGTTAGTACCTATCTGAGATTAAATCCACCGTGATGTAGTGATTCACGATTACTAGTAATTCCTTTTTCATGCAGTCGAGTTTCAGACTACAATCCATTTTATATTCTGCTTTAGAGATTAGCTCATATTCGCATTCTTGCCTCTCTTTGTACAAATATATGTGGCACGTCTATAGCCCACAATATTAAGGTCATGATGACTTGTCTTGGTCCCTCTTATGATATCCAATATAGCGGTGAACTACTTCGGCGCCTATACAAATTTCATACTTTAAACTTGGGTATAACTACCCGATTATTTTTTACTTTAAGACGGCGTTATGAAGTAAGGGTTTACGTTAATTTAATGAATCTAACCAAAATCTCACGACATTAACTGAAGACAGCCGTGCAACGCTTGTATGATAAACTGCTCTTTAGTAATAAAGAAATCTATATAACTAAAGAGACTTACTATTTTATGGTTATAAATAACCACAATTATTTACCTATTCAAATTGTGGTAAGGTTTTTCGAGGATCATCGAATTAAATAACATACTTCACTACTGGTTTCACAAACGGTCTAATGATTTCAGTTCCTGTGTTGCCACATTACTCTTGAGGTGGAATGCTTACACTTTCATTTATACACCAACTATTTCTTAGCCTATAACATTCATAATTTTCTGCCTGGACTACTAGGGTATCTAATCCTATTCGCTCCCCAAGCCTTCGTCCCTTAACGTCAGTTTATAGATAGAGGATTGCCTTCGCCGTTATCCGTCCCATTAGTATCAAAAAATTTCATCTTTACACCAATAGTCCTAATATTTACCTCTCAAATAAAACTCTAGTATTTTTGTACCTTATGCAGGCTGAAAATACCGTCTAGGTACCCTTTAAACCTAATAAAGATGAATAACACTAGTCTCACTTGTGTTGCCGCGACTGCTGGCACAAGAATTGGTCGAGACACATAAATAGAAATTTGTCATAATCAATCTTCTATTTAGAACTTTATACGACATAGTCGATGCGTATATATTCATATATTAATATATAACTTCATTCCCCCAAATTGCTGGTTCAGCCGTTAGGCTATTGACCAATATTCCTCACTGCTGTACTACGTATTGGGGTTTTTTCAGACCCAATGTGGTCAATAAACCTCTCAGTTATGACTACAAGTCAAAGCTAGTTAAGCAATTACCTCAACTACTACTTACTTGATAATACTTAAATATCTTAAAACGAAAATAAAAATTTTACATTTCTTCACTTTTTTTTTACAAAAAGATTAAGGAATTTTTTTTCCTTGCTTTAAGGCAATAAAAGTATTTTATACTCACCTTTACACCACCTAATTTTTTTTCAAAGTTAATTAAAAATCAAACTTTGTTTAAAATTATGTATGATTAGCATGTGTCAAGCCTTTGGACAGCGTTCAATCAGAGCCATCATCAAACTCAAAAATAAACAACATATATTTTTTTTATAAAAAAAATTTATAATTTAAAATCATATATTATATATTAACAATAAAAGTAATAAATTTAAATAATCCCCCCTTTAGTTTTATAAAGGGTTATTAATTTTTGGATTTACCACTAAGCACTGTGTAAAAAATAAAAAAAACCATTTATAGTTTATTTTTTGTATTTATAAAGGTTATAAATTTGTAAATTTACTTAGATTATTTTATAGTGTAAGAACTTTACAAGTTGTATGTGTATTATACAAGTGTTTATGTACTATAATTAATTAAACCATTAATATATTAGCGCGTTAAACTTAACTAAATTTGATTTAATTTAATTTAATAGGTTTACAATAATAATTTATACTTTCAAAAATTTTTTTTTATTTAAACTCGTTTTTATTTATAAAAAAGTGAACAAATGCATATTTGTAAATATATTTATATACCACCTAAGATCCTCAATAATAAACAGACAAGAATAAAAACAATCATACAACATCTACAAAGTGTCAGTATAGTATACCAGCTTCTAAACCTAAATGATGGTTTTCAGTTAAATGATAGGCTAGTAAACGTCAAAAACCTACACCTAAAAAAATTGTACCTATAATAACATGTAATCCATGAAAACCTGTTCCAAATAAAAACAGGATCCGTAAGCTCCATCTGATAAAGTAAATGAAGAAACTGAGTATTCTACACCTTGAAACCCAGTAAATATTAATGCTAATATTATAGTGAATAAAGCACCATATAATGCTCCATTTCTGTTACCTTGTATTAAAGAGTGATGAGAATAAGTTATTGTAACACCAGATGCCAGTAATAACACAGTGTTAAGTAACGGTAATTCAAAAGCATTTATTGCTTCTATACCTATAGGAGGTCATTGAGCTCCCAATTCTACTGTAGGTGATAAGGCACTATGAAAATACGCTCAAAATATAGCTAAAAAGAATAAAGCTTCGGAAACTATAAATAAAGCAACTCCCATATTTAAACCTTTTTGTACAGCTAAAGTATGGTTACCTATGTAAGTTCCTTCACTTATAACATCTCTAAATCAAAAAAACATACTTGAAATTAATAAGACAAGAGCAAAAAATAATCAATAACCTGCGTTTTGAAAGCCATGCATAGTTAAAACACCTGAAGTAGTTAAATCTAATAAACTTATACAAGTAAATATAGGTCAAGGTGATGGAGACACAAGATGAAATGGATGTCCTTGAAAGGCACTTCTGTTTTGATTAGACATAGTAAAGATACTTTTTTTTTTTCAATAAATAAAGATTTTAAAATTAATAATTAAAGCCTTAGTCAGTACTAGATAACTTACAATCTTAATTTCGTGTTTTAAAATTAGTTTCATGATTAGGGTGTCTATTAATTACGAAAAAATTTTTTTTGTCTTAGGCTAATTTGATAACCCTTATTATTACAGTACTATAAAATAATTGGTGTTATATCGACATATATAATGGTATATATGGCTATTACATTTTATTTGAATTTAGCTATAACAAAATTAGTTTGTATTATAGTAAGTAAAATATTTATAACTTAATTAATTCACCATAATAATAATAATCAACTAAAATGTAATATCCGTTCAGTGGTAATTTAGTAATAAATATATTTATTACTTATTAATTACAATACAGAAAAAAAAACCGCATTATTGCTAATTACATTATTTAAATGTAAAAGTAAAATTATTATAATTACTAAAATTTGTTCTATGTGAGTTTAGTATAAAATCTTTAGGTATACATGGTTTTGGAGTATGATTTATTATTTTGTTTTTTATTATAATGTATTTTTTTTATACATTTATTGTTCTTGTAATCAAGTTAAAAATTTTTCTAGAGATAAAGATTCTATAACAATTGGCATAGAACTATGTAATATCCCACAAATTTCTGAACATTGGCCAAAGAACGAACCTTCTCTATTGATCAGTACAGAAATTTGATTTAGTCTACCTGGATAAGCGTCACATTTAATACCTAGAGCAGGACAAGCATAAGAATGAATAACATCACCTGATGATATTATGAATCTTACATGTGTTAATTCAGGTAATAACACTCTATTATCAACTTCCAACATTCTTAGTTGACCTTCTTCCAAGTCAGATTCTGGTACTAAATATGAGTCAAATTCTAGTTCTTCATCATCGTCATTAGTAAAATCAGGGTATTGGTAACTTCAGTATCATTGATGACCTTCTACAAATACTGTTAATGAAGGGTCTGTAACCTCGTCCATTAAGTATAATAATTTAAATGAAGGAAAAGCGATTAATATTAAAATTAACGCAGGTGTAATAGTTCATATCAACTCAATAAGAGTTCCATGATTAAGATATTTGTTACTTATCGGAGATTTTGTATAAACGTAATTTCTTATAATAGATACCATAATTCAGGCTACCCCAAATAGTATTATTACAAGGTAAAACATTATATTATCATGTAATTCAACAAGAGCTTCCATTTGGGGACTAGCACTGTCTTGAAAATAAACACCTCATGGTTGTGGAGCATCACAAAAAAGAGTAAAATGATTAAAAAATTCATAAACTCTATAAAAAATTTAGTGTAAAAACCTCCATATATATTTTGCTGTGGAGTATATTTTTATGTTTAGTTATTTTTATTTTACGTTATTTATTGTTTTATCGTAATAACAATGGCTCCCACCATTGCTAATAAAGAATTATAGATGTCAATATTAATCATAAAGGATAAGCAGTGTAAATGATACTACCTATACTTGTAATATGAGAAGTTTCTGCTA
>VIRR01000606.1:0-2500 GCA_008638375.1 Nyssa sinensis | reverse complement strand
CCCGGGGTACATATTGACCGGTGCACAGTCCCCGTTCCAACGCCGAGGCCGAGCCCCAACGCCTTCCCGAGTCCCATTGCGGAAAACTAACGACCCCAAGATATCAACTTTCCGTCCCCCCGCCACTAGAAAGGCTCTGTCGAGACAGTATCGAGCAGGCAACCGAGTTTCGGGACTATCCTTCCCCACGCGACCCGTCTAAGAGCACGGGAACAGATCGTTGAAGCCGAGCCCGGGGTACATATTGACCGGTGCACAGTCCCCGTTCCAACGCCGAGGCCGAGCCCCAACGCCTTCCCGAGTCCCATTGCGGAAAACTAACGACCCCAAGATATCAACTTTCCGTCCCCCCGCCACTAGAAAGGCTTGTCGAGACAGTATCGAGCAGGCAACCGAGTTTCGGGACTATCCTTCCCCACGCGACCCGTCTAAGAGCACGGGAACAGATCGTTGAAGCCGAGCCCGGGGTACATATTGACCGGTGCACAGTCCCCGTTCCAACGCCGAGGCAAGCCCCAACGCCTTCCCGAGTCCCATTGCGGAAAACTAACGACCCCAAGATATCAACTTTCCGTCCCCCCGCCACTAGAAAGGCTTTGTGAGACAGTATCGAGCAGGCAACCGAGTTTCGGGACTATCCTTCCCCACGCGACCCGTCTAAGAGCACGGGAACAGATCGTTGAAGCCGAGCCCGGGGTACATATTGACCGGTGCACAGTCCCCGTTCCAACGCCGAGGCCGAGCCCCAACGCCTTCCCGAGTCCCATTGCGGAAAACTAACGACCCCAAGATATCAACTTTCCGTCCCCCCGCCACTAGAAAGGCTTGTCGAGACAGTATCGAGCAGGCAACCGAGTTTCGGGACTATCCTTCCCCACGCGACCCGTCTAAGAGCACGGGAACAGATCGTTGAAGCCGAGCCCGGGGTACATATTGACCGGTGCACAGTCCCCGTTCCAACGCCGAGGCCGAGCCCCAACGCCTTCCCGAGTCCCATTGCGGAAAACTAACGACCCCAAGATATCAACTTTCCGTCCCCCCGCCACTAGAAAGGCTTGTGAGACAGTATCGAGCAGGCAACCGAGTTTCGGGACTATCCTTCCCCACGCGACCCGTCTAAGAGCACGGGAACAGATCGTTGAAGCCGAGCCCGGGGTACATATTGACCGGTGCACAGTCCCCGTTCCAACGCCGAGGCCGAGCCCCAACGCCTTCCCGAGTCCCATTGCGGAAAACTAACGACCCCAAGATATCAACTTTCCGTCCCCCCGCCACTAGAAAGGCTTTGTCGAGACAGTATCGAGCAGGCAACCGAGTTTCGGGACTATCCTTCCCCACGCGACCCGTCTAAGAGCACGGGAACAGATCGTTGAAGCCGAGCCCGGGGTACATATTGACCGGTGCACAGTCCCCGTTCCAACGCCGAGGCCAAGCCCCAACGCCTTCCCGAGTCCCATTGCGGAAAACTAACGACCCCAAGATATCAACTTTCCGTCCCCCCGCCACTAGAAAGGCTTTGTGGAGGCAGTATCGAGCAGGCAACCGAGTTTCGGGACTATCCTTCCCCACGGCCCGTCTAAGAGCACGGGAACAGATCGTTGAAGCCGAGCCCGGGGTACATATTGACCGGTGCACAGTCCCCGTTCCAACGCCGAGGCCAAGCCCCAACGCCTTCCCGAGTCCCATTGCGGAAAACTAACGACCCCAAGATATCAACTTTCCGTCCCCCCGCCACTAGAAAGGCTTTGTCGAGGACAGTATCGAGCAGGCAACCGAGTTTCGGGACTATCCTTCCCCACGCGCCCGTCTAAGAGCACGGGAACAGATCGTTGAAGCCGAGCCCGGGGTACATATTGACCGGTGCACAGTCCCCGTTCCAACGCCGAGGCCGAGCCCCAACGCCTTCCCGAGTCCCATTGCGGAAAACTAACGACCCCAAGATATCAACTTTCCGTCCCCCCGCCACTAGAAAGGCTTTGTCGAGCAGTATCGAGCAGGCAACCGAGTTTCGGGACTATCCTTCCCCACGGCGACCCGTCTAAGAGCACGGGAACAGATCGTTGAAGCCGAGCCCGGGGTACATATTGACCGGTGCACAGTCCCCGTTCCAACGCCGAGGCCGAGCCCCAACGCCTTCCCGAGTCCCATTGCGGAAAACTAACGACCCCAAGATATCAACTTTCCGTCCCCCCGCCACTAGAAAGGCTTTGTCGAGACAGTATCGAGCAGGCAACCGAGTTTCGGGACTATCCTTCCCCACGCGACCCGTCTAAGAGCACGGGAACAGATCGTTGAAGCCGAGCCCGGGGTACATATTGACCGGTGCACAGTCCCCGTTCCAACGCCGAGGCCGAGCCCCAACGCCTTCCCGAGTCCCATTGCGGAAAACTAACGACCCCAAGATATCAACTTTCCGTCCCCCCGCCACTAGAAAGGCTTTGTGAGACAGTATCGAGCAGGCAACCGAGTTTCGGGACTATCCTTCCCCACGACCCGTCTA
>VIRR01000604.1:0-10266 GCA_008638375.1 Nyssa sinensis | reverse complement strand
TTTTTCTAAAGTTAAACAGAGTTAGTAACTTAATTGGTAAAGGACTTTCTTGTCGAGAAAGTAGATATCGGATCGTAGCCGATCTAACTCGTAATTATATAGTAGCTGTTTGAAATAATATAAAGGAAAAGTTGCTATAGGTAAGGCAAGATATTTGCTAAATATTGTGTTTATACACCTGGATGTTCGAATCATCTCTTTTCCGAATAGACTTGATTAAATTGTATTATACTATATAATATTATAAATAATAAAGAGTATAGTTTAATTGGCAAAATAGGAAGCTTCAACCTTCAAATTCTCAGTTCAAGTCTGAGTGCTCTTGCTTTATCAAATTAAATGTGCAGGTTCCTTAACTTAATAGGTAAAGTGTACTTTTGATAAGAGTATGTTCGATGTTCAAGTCATCGAGGAATCATATGTTTACATTTTATTATAAATATAAAAACCATTTATAAGAGAATTGGCTGAGTGGTTTATAGCGATAAGCTTGAAACTTATTTGATTTAATAGATCACATCCGTTCGAATCGGATATTCTCTGTGTATTAAAAAAAATGTGGGATTAATGATAATTAGTTATATTAATATAACATACGGGTTAGAGCCAGGTTGGTTAGGCGCCTCATTTGGGTTGAGGAATTGTTATGTTCGAATCATAATAACCCGAAAATTATAGAGTTCACTATCACAATAATAAGTAACACATAAATAAAAATATAAAGTTTAGTTATCGTTTTAGAACATAATGATAAAATTTCTATATATAATATATAAACGAATAGTAAAAAAAATTCTTTTTTTTTCAAAAATGATACAAGCAGCAAAAATAATTGGAACAGGTTTAGCTACAACAGGGTTAATAGGTGCAGGTGTAGGAATAGGAGTAGTATTTGGTGCCTTAATATTAGGTGTAGCAAGAAACCCTTCATTAAGAGGGCAACTATTTTCTTACGCCATTCTTGGTTTTGCTTTTGCAGAAGCTACAGGATTGTTTGCATTAATGATGGCATTTTTACTATTATACGTAGCCTAATAATATTAATTTTTATAATTAGGTTATTATTATACGTGACTTAAAAAATAATGTCAATAATAAAAAACGGTATAACATTATAAACGTGTTAGCTTAATGGTTAGAGTATTGTGCTACGAACACAACAATGTAAGTTCAAGTCTTACACACGTTTTATACAAAAGTTTAACCTATAGAGATATGTTGTAAAAGGTTTTACGTATTGATTGCAAATCAACTATTTGAGGTTCAATTCCTCCATGTCTCTTTTTTTTTTTGTATCCTTAGCTAAAAAAAGTTAATATAAGTTTTATGCATATAAACTATAAAAAAGGATATATAAATATTTATATTCTTACTAGCTTAATGGTAGAGCAGGATACTTCTAATATCTAGATCTAAGTTCAAGTCTTAGGTGAGAATTGTGTTTAAATAAAATAATTTTTTGTTTTATATAACTTATTATGTACTGAACAAAATGTCTAATGTTTAAGTTATAATTAGAAATAAAAATAAATTTATGTACTTATTGGTTTGTTTAGGTTTTTTATACGTTATGATATATGTTGTTAATAGCATTAATTAATTTTTCTAGGTTTTTTTTATAACTTTTATTGTTAATATCATGGTAGAAAAACAACAATTTACACATAATGATTATAAAATAGGACATACTAACATAAAGCCCGGTTAGCATAAAAGTAATGCAACCGTTTTGTAATCGGTAGAAGTAAGTGCGATACTTGCACGGGGCTACAATAATAGTATTTGAATTTTATAATCGCAAAATATACCATTAATGCGGATTGATGTAATAGTAACATAACTGGCTCATGCCCAGTAGATAAAGGTGCAACTCCTTTGTCCGCACAAATTTTTTTTAACCTATATTACTTTTTAAAGGTTATAGCTTAATTGGTAAAGCAAGCTGCTCATGATAGCTGAGATAAGTGTTCAAATCACTTTGGCCTTAAAACTATTAATAATTTTTTTCCCAGAATTTTATATAATTTTTATTGTTAACAATTATTATATTTTTTTTTATGAAAAGTTCGAGTGCTGGAATTGGTAGACAGGGAAAACTTAAGATTTTCTGATAATATATCGTGAACGTTCAAGTCGTTCCTCGGATAGTATTTTATAAATATAGACCCACTAGTCAAGAGGTTAAGACGTAATGCTTTCACCATTAGATCTTGGGTTCAATTCCCAAGTGGGTTAAATTAATTTTTTTTTAGTTGCAGGTCACACTGTTAAATTACATTAGTTATATACTAAATTTATACCTGTAAAAACTTGGTTATCAAATTTAACTAATTAATGTTCTAGCTGAACAATAAGGTGTAGTGGTCAAATTATTACTCAAGTCGGCGGTTTGTTAAACCATGTACACTTAATAATTAAAAAGCGCATTTTAGGGGGATATAGTTTAATTGGTAAAACTGCGATTTTGCATATCGTTATTTTAGGATCGAGTCCTAATATCTCCATAAAAAAAAATTTTTTTTTTTAATGAAAGCTCGAGAAGCTCAACCTGGTAGAGCGGAACTCTGAAGATGTTTAGGTTATAAGTTCAAATCTTATCTCGAGCATTATATATACAAAAAAGGTAATGATGGAATTGGTAGACATGAATAGCTTAGGACTATTTGATTTATAAATCTTATCCGTTCAAGTCGGATTTACCTTATACAATTTTTTTTTTACAAAAAAGTTTTCTAACATAAAGTGGTTATTTGAAATAGATAAATTAGGTAATGGCTAAATGCACACTATTTTAAGGTAAAAACATTAATATGTTGTAGACTAATCGGCAAGTCATAAATTTTTGGTATTTACTTATGAGTGTTCGAATCACTCCAACATAATAAGGCTACACTTCATAAAAAAAGGTGGATATAGTTCAATAGGTAGAACAACTGTATGTGGCACAGTAAGTTTCCTGTTCAAGTCAGGATATCCACCCACGCTAACAATACGTAGTGTAATGCTATGCGGTTATATATAACATTAAACCACTATGATTATATATTTATTATTGTCCTAAGTATAAAAATAATAAAGTATGTCATTAAAGCTAATAATGTTATTGATACAGCCCGAGTAGTTCAATTGGTTAGAACATTAATTTCATGCATTAATAATGAGAATTCGAGTTTCTCCTCTGGCTAATGCTAATAAGTGCATTCACTGTTATATTTTTGTAATATTCTAATATTCCATCAAAATAAATATTAAAATAAGTTTTCTACACTACATTATTTCATTATATAAAAGGAATTAGCTCAATTGGTAGAGCAACCGTTTTACACACGGTAGGTTAGGTGTTCAAATCACCTATTCCTTAAGTACTGTCTCTTTATTATTTATTATTATTTTCAATTAATGGTTATTAGTGTCTAAATAATAAATACATCAACAGTTTAAAAATATAGGATATTATTAGAAAAAACAAAAAAGTTACTTTAATCTAACTTTTAACTGAGAGTAGAAATTAAAACATTTACATTTATGTCAAATTTATTTATTTTAAATGAAACTTTTACCAATGGTTTAAGTTACAACCTTTTATATGTAATATCAGTATTATCTGTATTATCTGGTATTCTTGTTATTATTAGTAAAAACCCTATAGTATCAGTATTGTTTTTGATAGGATTATTTCTTAATATAGCAGGATATCTTATGATGTTAGGTATAAATTTTATAGGTTTATCTTATTTACTTGTATACGTAGGAGCGGTTTCCATATTGTTCTTATTTATTTTAATGCTTATTAATGTAAGAATATCTGAACTTGTTACAGATAATAATAATAGTGTTCCTTTAGCTGCCATTATAGGTATAATATTTAACTTAACATTGTTCAATTTATTACCTAATAACTTTGTTGCTAAAGGATATCTTTATAATTTAGGTTTAAACAGGATTTCTACAAACATGGATGAAACTAATAATTCTTATGCAAGTTATGGATTAAATTTTTTTATTTCAGAGCCTTCTTCTATATATAATGATGATTTATCATTTGTTAGTTCTCATATATGAGATGGTGCTTTAGCAGAAACTTCTCATATTACAAGTATAGGTAGTATCATTTACACTGCTTATCCTTTATGATTAATATTGACATCTATAATTCTTTTATTAGCAATGGTGGGAGCCATTGTTATTACGATAAAACAATAAATAACGTAAAATAAAAATAACTAAACATAAAAATATACTCCACAGCAAAATATATATGGAGGTTTTTACACTAAATTTTTTTATAGAGTTTATGAATTTTTTTAATCATTTTACTCTTTTTTGTGATGCTCCACAACCATGAGGTGTTTATTTTCAAGACAGTGCTAGTCCCCAAATGGAAGCTCTTGTTGAATTACATGATAATATAATGTTTTACCTTGTAATAATACTATTTGGGGTAGCCTGAATTATGGTATCTATTATAAGAAATTACGTTTATACAAAATCTCCGATAAGTAACAAATATCTTAATCATGGAACTCTTATTGAGTTGATATGAACTATTACACCTGCGTTAATTTTAATATTAATCGCTTTTCCTTCATTTAAATTATTATACTTAATGGACGAGGTTACAGACCCTTCATTAACAGTATTTGTAGAAGGTCATCAATGATACTGAAGTTACCAATACCCTGATTTTACTAATGACGATGATGAAGAACTAGAATTTGACTCATATTTAGTACCAGAATCTGACTTGGAAGAAGGTCAACTAAGAATGTTGGAAGTTGATAATAGAGTGTTATTACCTGAATTAACACATGTAAGATTCATAATATCATCAGGTGATGTTATTCATTCTTATGCTTGTCCTGCTCTAGGTATTAAATGTGACGCTTATCCAGGTAGACTAAATCAAATTTCTGTACTGATCAATAGAGAAGGTTCGTTCTTTGGCCAATGTTCAGAAATTTGTGGGATATTACATAGTTCTATGCCAATTGTTATAGAATCTTTATCTCTAGAAAAATTTTTAACTTGATTACAAGAACAATAAATGTATAAAAAAAATACATTATAATAAAAAACAAAATAATAAATCATACTCCAAAACCATGTATACCTAAAGATTTTATACTAAACTCACATAGAACAAATTTTAGTAATTATAATAATTTTACTTTTACATTTAAATAATGTAATTAGCAATAATGCGGTTTTTTTTCTGTATTGTAATTAATAAGTAATAAATATATTTATTACTAAATTACCACTGAACGGATATTACATTTTAGTTGATTATTATTATTATGGTGAATTAATTAAGTTATAAATATTTTACTTACTATAATACAAACTAATTTTGTTATAGCTAAATTCAAATAAAATGTAATAGCCATATATACCATTATATATGTCGATATAACACCAATTATTTTATAGTACTGTAATAATAAGGGTTATCAAATTAGCCTAAGACAAAAAAAAATTTTTTCGTAATTAATAGACACCCTAATCATGAAACTAATTTTAAAACACGAAATTAAGATTGTAAGTTATCTAGTACTGACTAAGGCTTTAATTATTAATTTTAAAATCTTTATTTATTGAAAAAAAAAAAGTATCTTTACTATGTCTAATCAAAACAGAAGTGCCTTTCAAGGACATCCATTTCATCTTGTGTCTCCATCACCTTGACCTATATTTACTTGTATAAGTTTATTAGATTTAACTACTTCAGGTGTTTTAACTATGCATGGCTTTCAAAACGCAGGTTATTGATTATTTTTTGCTCTTGTCTTATTAATTTCAAGTATGTTTTTTTGATTTAGAGATGTTATAAGTGAAGGAACTTACATAGGTAACCATACTTTAGCTGTACAAAAAGGTTTAAATATGGGAGTTGCTTTATTTATAGTTTCCGAAGCTTTATTCTTTTTAGCTATATTTGAGCGTATTTTCATAGTGCCTTATCACCTACAGTAGAATTGGGAGCTCAATGACCTCCTATAGGTATAGAAGCAATAAATGCTTTTGAATTACCGTTACTTAACACTGTGTTATTACTGGCATCTGGTGTTACAATAACTTATTCTCATCACTCTTTAATACAAGGTAACAGAAATGGAGCATTATATGGTGCTTTATTCACTATAATATTAGCATTAATATTTACTGGGTTTCAAGGTGTAGAATACTCAGTTTCTTCATTTACTTTATCAGATGGAGCTTACGGATCCTGTTTTTATTTTGGAACAGGTTTTCATGGATTACATGTTATTATAGGTACAATTTTTTTAGGTGTAGGTTTTTGACGTTTACTAGCCTATCATTTAACTGAAAACCATCATTTAGGTTTAGAAGCTGGTATACTATACTGACACTTTGTAGATGTTGTATGATTGTTTTTATTCTTGTCTGTTTATTATTGAGGATCTTAGGTGGTATATAAATATATTTACAAATATGCATTTGTTCACTTTTTTATAAATAAAAACGAGTTTAAATAAAAAAAAATTTTTGAAAGTATAAATTATTATTGTAAACCTATTAAATTAAATTAAATCAAATTTAGTTAAGTTTAACGCGCTAATATATTAATGGTTTAATTAATTATAGTACATAAACACTTGTATAATACACATACAACTTGTAAAGTTCTTACACTATAAAATAATCTAAGTAAAATTTACAAATTTATAACCTTTATAAATACAAAAAATAAACTATAAATGGTTTTTTTTATTTTTTACACAGTGCTTAGTGGTAAATCCAAAAATTAATAACCCTTTATAAAACTAAAGGGGGGATTATTTAAATTTATTACTTTTATTGTTAATATATAATATATGATTTTAAATTATAAATTTTTTTTATAAAAAAAATATATGTTGTTTATTTTTGAGTTTGATGATGGCTCTGATTGAACGCTGTCCAAAGGCTTGACACATGCTAATCATACATAATTTTAAACAAAGTTTGATTTTTAATTAACTTTGAAAAAAAAATTAGGTGGTGTAAAGGTGAGTATAAAATACTTTTATTGCCTTAAAGCAAGGAAAAAAAATTCCTTAATCTTTTTGTAAAAAAAAAGTGAAGAAATGTAAAATTTTTATTTTCGTTTTAAGATATTTAAGTATTATCAAGTAAGTAGTAGTTGAGGTAATTGCTTAACTAGCTTTGACTTGTAGTCATAACTGAGAGGTTTATTGACCACATTGGGTCTGAAAAAACCCCAATACGTATAGTACAGCAGTGAGGAATCTTGGTCAATAGCCTAACGGCTGAACCAGCAATTTGGGGGAATGAAGTTATATATTAATATATGAATATATACGCATCGACTATGTCGTATAAAGTTCTAAATAGAAGATTGATTATGACAAATTTCTATTTATGTGTCTCGACCAATTCTTGTGCCAGCAGTCGCGGCAACACAAGTGAGACTAGTGTTATTCATCTTTATTAGGTTTAAAGGGTACCTAGACGGTATTTTCAGCCTGCATAAGGTACAAAAATACTAGAGTTTTATTTGAGAGGTAAATATTAGGACTATTGGTGTAAAGATGAAATTTTTTGATACTAATGGGACGGATAACGGCGAAGGCAATCCTCTATCTATAAACTGACGTTAAGGGACGAAGGCTTGGGGAGCGAATAGGATTAGATACCCTAGTAGTCCAGGCAGAAAATTATGAATGTTATAGACTAAGAAATAGTTGGTGTATAAATGAAAGTGTAAGCATTCCACCTCAAGAGTAATGTGGCAACGCAGGAACTGAAATCATTAGACCGTTTCTGAAACCAGTAGTGAAGTATGTTATTTAATTCGATGATCCTCGAAAAACCTTACCACAATTTGAATAGGTAAATAATTGTGGTTATTTATAACCATAAAATAGTAAGTCTCTTTAGTTATATAGATTTCTTTATTACTAAAGAGCAGTTTATCATACAAGCGTTGCACGGCTGTCTTCAGTTAATGTCGTGAGATTTTGGTTAGATTCATTAAATTAACGTAAACCCTTACTTCATAACGCCGTCTTAAAGTAAAAAATAATCGGGTAGTTATACCCAAGTTTAAAGTATGAAATTTGTATAGGCGCCGAAGTAGTTCACCGCTATATTGGATATCATAAGAGGGACCAAGACAAGTCATCATGACCTTAATATTGTGGGCTATAGACGTGCCACATATATTTGTACAAAGAGAGGCAAGAATGCGAATATGAGCTAATCTCTAAAGCAGAATATAAAATGGATTGTAGTCTGAAACTCGACTGCATGAAAAAGGAATTACTAGTAATCGTGAATCACTACATCACGGTGGATTTAATCTCACATAGGTACTAACCACTCGTCAGGCGCTGAAAGGGGTATGTGCAATAAGTTTGGTTCTTCGTTAATCTAACTATCTAGCAATTAGGCATGTTTTTTATTATATAATACCCAACAAACTAACAAGATGAGGGCATTGTGTAATGAAATCTTATTTTTTCGAAGAATTTTCGTATGCGTGACCTTAATTGGTGTTAAGTCGAAATACGGTTCGTGTAGTGGAAATTGCACGGGTTTAATAAACATTAACAATTTTACCCCCATAATAAAAAAAAAAATTAATAACTACATTATTTAAATCTGTTAGTTTATTTATTTATTTATTTATTAATTAATTACTTTTATTATTAATATATGGGTTTTAAGTCTAAATATAAACGTATTATCTTTTTTTATTAAATAATTACTGTTATTTAACGTTATTTTAAAGTTTTATACATGCCAATTATGAGTAAGCTGGCACGGTTAAAAAAGTTAGCTTAGTATAAATTGTTAATATTGCCTAAAAAAGGAAGGTTCCATTTGTTGGTATGATGGGTTGAGCTGTAAACTCAATAGCTGAGGCTGTCGAAGGTTCAATTCCTTTTCTTCCTAGAGATTGTTTATAATGGGTTTAATTTGTAACAGATGAAATTAAATGCTATAGATTAATCACCTAATAGCTATTATTTTTTTTTTATTATAACCCATCAAATTTTACGCATTATGTTAGTTAACTGTATATCACAAAATACTATTATTTACAAAAATAAATATGTTGTAATTTATTATCTACTTTTTCGATTTATTTAGTTATATGTTGTCTTATATCTATTAACGACTATATTCATAATAATATTATAATGCCTCAATTAGTACCTTTTTTTTTCATAAATCAAGTAGTTTTTGCATTTGCTATTTTCGTTTTATTAATTTACGTATTTTCTAAATACATTTTACCTAGATTTGTTCGTTTATTTGCTACACGTGTATTTATAAGTAAATTATAAATTATATAGTTTATGTTTAAACATTAATTTAATTAACTAGTATACGCGTAAATAGCTAACGTAATAAATTATAAAAAAAACTCTTAAATGATATACAATAGGTATATCACTGTATTAATCAAAGTTTAACATGTTGTAGTTAATTTATTATTAACGTGTTAACACAGAATATAAACCATTATAAAATAAAACCATGCAAAAAGTTTATTTTTTTTTATACATATTTATAATTTTTTTTTTATGAATTTTTTACAAACATTATAAGTCCTTTAGACCAATTTGAAGTAAGAAACTTACTAAGCTTAGATGCTCCTATTTTAGGTAATTTATCATTATCTTAACAAATATCGGACTATACTTAACAATAGGTGGTTACCTTCTTTTATGATAAGTCTTCTATCAACTAATAACAATAAAGTAATACCTAATGCTTGATCTATATCACAAGAATCCTTATATGCAACAGTACATAGTATAGTTGTTGGTCAAATTAATGCAAAAAGTGGACAAATATACTTTCCATTTATGTATGTTTTATTTATGTTTATATTAGTTAACAATTTAATAGGTATGGTACCTTACAGTTTTGCTAGTACTAGTCATTTTATTTAACTTTTTCTCTTAGTTTTACAGTGGTACTAGGAGCAACTATCTTAGGACTAAGCAAACACGGACTTAAATTCTTTTCATTATTCGTACCAGCTGGGTGTCCTTTAGCTTTATTACCTCTGTTAGTATTAATAGAATTTATTTCTTACTTAGCAAGAAACGTATCATTAGGATTAAGACTTGCAGCAAATATATTATCAGGTCATATGCTTTTAAATATTCTTAGTGGGTTTACCTATAATATAATGACTTCAGGATTAATATTTTTCTTTTTAGGTTTATTTCCCTTAGCATTTATTATAGCCTTTTCTGGTCTAGAGTTAGGTATTGCGTTTATACAAGC
>VIRR01000596.1:0-15280 GCA_008638375.1 Nyssa sinensis | reverse complement strand
ATTAAAAGCTACATGTTCTAATACTTACAAAAGTCCGTGATCATAACGGATCTACTAATCATCATCCCAAAATGGAGCAAGGCTCCCATTTATCGTTAGTACCTGAAAAATGTTAGAGAATAGGGTGAGCTTCGAGAAGCCCAATGAGTAATTCCTCCTGCATTTGTCATGTGGTTTCAATTGGCAATGGTTTCGCACGAAGAGTTTATAAAATACTTACTACCAATTGCTCGTATACTTTGAACATAGAGTACATGCATAAAACAGATAGCTTTGAAACATTTAAAGTATTCAAGGTAAACATACGTTTCTTCCAATAGAGTACATGTACTTCAAAACATATAAACATGCATAATAAAATGAGGGTTAAAACCTGCTTCCATTTTCAAATCATTTATCATCTTTTCACTTTCATTAGTGAAATTCGTTTCGAACTAGATTCCCATTTTGCTTTACGTGGAGATATCTCATTGCCTAGGGGATTAGATCCTACTACCTAGCATTTCACATGACAGGTTAATTGAGTTCCGAAGAAACTCAAAATCCTTTCTATGTGGTCTTTGACAGGTCAATTGAGTTCCGAAGAAACCCAAAATCCCGCTTGTGTGCTTATGCACTGTTATCTTGAAAAACATTAATCACATGGCTTCTTCACATACATATTTTTCATGAGTATTTAAAACATGTAGCATATAATTTTTGCAATAGGACTTCAAATAGTTGGAATAATCAAATTCAGAATATTTAAAAAATTGGCATTTTACTCAGACGTGCTAAATATTTCAAAGAAATGAACTGTTTATAAAAACATTTAATGAGCATGTCATAACAGAATATTTTAAAATAGGAATCGTATAAATACTGAATTTGATATTTAAAACATGATTCATATCCGTGGAATTAAATATCCACTTCAAATGCAAGGTTACTCACCTTATACTTTTAAGTCGGCTCTACTGTGCTACTTTCCTTTCCCTTTTGTAGCTCCTAAGAACAATTCATAAATAATATATTAACTTCATATGTACTTCAAATATCCCTATTGATGTTCTTATTTTATGCTTAGATCATATTAAATCTTAACTTAATCTTAAGTGCTATTTTCTTACGAATACTCTTCTGGTAACTTCATTAACTTTTAGAGTTACTTTCTTAACTTCACATATTTACATGTCATATTTTTTCGTACTTCATTTCATAATACGGACCTCACCGTTGAGTCCGAAATGTCGAAGAAAGTCAATTTAGACTTTTTTGGCTTTTAATTTGACTTCGGGCACGTTAGGGGCAATTTAGTAATTTATACTTTAACATGTCTTATTTTTGGGAGTCTCATCTAGTGAAACGGACTCCGCCATTGGGTCCAAAACGTCCCAAAATAGTTAAAATACACTATTTGTTTATTCTATCTGGACTTCGTTTGACTTGTTTTAGAACTTAGGTAATTTCATAATTTTATTTAAAATAATATTCTTTAAAATCTGCCTAACACGTAGTGCTTAATAGTTGCATTACATATCTATTTACTTTATGGCTTAAATTTATAAACAACATTACCTGAATATTACGCTTATCTCCATACCGAATTCTGTCCACGTGAACTCAGTGGAATATTTCTTTTCAGTGAAACGTTTCTGGCGATCCCATTAAAACTGTACACTTTCACTCCAACCGCCAATCTTTGGAGAATTTGCAATCGAGTGTCACACGTCCCCAGTCACGTGTCTTGCTCTGACCTTCAACCGGTTAGCCATCTTTCTCTTGAGGGACTACGTTCGTTGTCCTACTAATTTTCTGTACTGAACTTCTCAAACAATCCCTTTTAGTCTACCCCTGTACCATGGCATGACACCCCCAAATATTTGCGAACACCTCCTCAAACTTATCCAAATAATTCCATTGGTTCAACTCACGATTTGTCTTGTGTACGAGATCTAGTAGACGTGACCATGTCACCATCGAAAAACTAAACAACAAAACCCATTCAAAAGAATATTATAATCAACTACTGTACTTCTGTACCGTGAAGTGCAACAGCCCCGCTTGCTCTTGCTCTTGCTCTCCCAGTGAAAATTGCACCAGCATATACTGCACCTCTACAGATTCTGGGATTCGGTATCCGGTCAGATTTCATTTCTGTGGCCTTCAACCCAGGACAAGTGGGAGTAGCCGCAAGGAGTTTACAATCTAATGGTTGAAGCTTATGCAAATGTTCTTGGATGGAGTGTGGGACTGGTGTGGAAACAACAGCTTTGAAGCCATCACTGCCATTTCTTCTTGCCGCAATTCTTTCCTTACCAGTCACAACTTCTCCACACGACACCAACTACCCCAACATCACATGCACAGATATATATATATATATATATATATATATACACACACGTATATCACTCTCCGTTCTTTACAAACCACAACATCTTGAACCCAATTCTTTGGTATAAGTTAGATCCAACAGAGAGAAAATTGACCTGTCATGGAGAGTGTACTCTGATGCTGCGCCGAGAACAATAGCACCCAGACCTCGATGAAACCGAGGCAAAATGGCGATCAATGTTGCAGCAACAATCCAGCCCCTGAATCCCACAATAAGGCACATCGACCATCTCCAAAACCCTTTCTCAACTCCGACTACCTTCTCGCGATCAGTCCTCAAAAGTCTTACTGTCGAATCCTCCCCTGAAACTCGTTTACTCAATTCCGAGCCACGCAACAATCATACATAATTTCGAGCTGTATCAAAAATCCACCACCTATATTTGCATCATTAGACTCATTGCCGTTTCTATGACTGCCGTAGCAGGTGCGGTAGTAGCAGCTCCGATCGCTGCTACAACAGCAGTTCCGATTGCTGCTGCTTCTTTTTCCTTGCTGCTGCACCGCTACACTCACTCTACCACATATATATATATATATATATATATATATCTGCACCGCCTGCACCACTAGATCTGTTTTTCCAGCAACTTCTCCTCATCGTACCTGACCCAAACGGTAGAAATTCCCCTTCAATTCCATCACCCATCCTCAATTTAACTTCTGTTCAATTTCCTCTATCACTGTAATATCCCGACCCGAGTGGGTCAGTACTTGACCCGGGTTAGGCCGAGTTATGATGTATAAATTCGGACTGTACTTAAATTACTCAGTAAATAAAAATCAACACTTGGTTGAACGCCGAATTTAGTATACATGCATGAAATAAAAATCAGTTACGGGTACCGGGTGCCAGCATATCGGAATGCCGATTTTACGGATAACTTGTATTTATTTAGCTACATAACAATATATATAGATATACATGTATTGTATCCGGTATCTATATATATATGTATAAAATACGGTAGATACATATATGATAACATTTGTGTTCACAGTATATTATAACTACGGTATATATATACATAGATGATAATATACATAGATATTGATAATCTGATAGCAAAGGAAACTGTGGGCAGAATTGAATCAAGAGACGCAATGGCACACTGGAATTAAAGAGAGAGAATGAGTGGAGGGTGACTTGTTGAGAGCTGGAAGATTGAGGGCTACATGGCAGCCGTGTATGTACAGGTGTGCGTGTGTGGGATTACTATGTAACCAGGTGGCAAGGCCACCAACTAAAGAGCCCGTGGGAGAAGACCAAAAGAAAAGAAAAGAAAAATAAAAATAGAGAAAACAGAAACAAGAAAACTCAGTCGCGCAGAAGAAGAAGAGGATTTAGAGAGAGAGAGAGAGAGAGAGAGAGAAAAAAAACTGCTTCAGAACAGTTGGAGGAAATCGGCTTAAACAGGTATATTTCTGACTGAAACTGTGTCCATTTACGTTTTAAGTTGGGTCGTTACTATTAGAATTGATGAGATATTGAAATAGGAAAAGAAAACCAAGAACTGAACTCACAGCACACGGTCAACAATGGTAGATTTTTGTATGTCGAATTAATCTTAATTTTAAGTCTGGAAACGACTAGGAAACATCTTCAGGAGTCCAACGCAACTTGAATCAGTTAAAATGGTCTCGGAATGACCAAGTTTGGTCAAATTATTTGTCACCGGTGCAACGCCGGAGACTCGTCGTGGGTGTTCGGAAACCGGTGGAAACCAGGGACAAAATTTAGTTGAATTAATTTTAAAATATTAGGAGTGTTTTGGTGTAAAAACTATGAAGAATGAACGTCAAATTTTGAAGGAAAAATGGTGCAGAACTTGCACCGGCGCCGGCGAATGGTCGGAGCTGATGATCGGAAAAACGAGGGGCATTTGTTGAGCTAAACCGAACCGGTTGGTTCGGTGAGTCTTAGAACCGGTTTAGGGCTGAGTCCAGTGAAGCCACTGGTTCAGACCGGAATTCTTGGAAATAACAGACCGGCCCCAGAAGGTTTGAATATTTACATTGAACCCCAAATAGTAAAAATCTATTAAATAATAATTTGAGAAAATTACAAAAAGACCCTGAATCCTAAACTAGGTCAAACGAAGTCCAAACGAAACGAATAAATAGTCAAATTTAATTATCTCGAGCCTTCCAAACCCAATGGCAGTGTCAAAATTATGAAAAGGGGTCCCGGGAATAAAAGACACGTAAAGTATAAAATGATAGTTTTGCCCTTTTCAATCCAAGAGTCCGATTTAAGATCCGTAAAAGCCTAAACCACTTGTATTCGACGTTCTGGATACAATGATGACATCCAAATTAGTAATTAAGATACCGATAGCCAAGATAAGCAAATTTGAATATATAACATAGATGAGTTATGATTATAGACTGAGTACATTTTCAATGACAGACACGTCAAAAGATAAAGGAGAGGGAATAGCTTGAGTTCTAAGGATCGGTAAAAAGTGTAAGTAATCTCTGATCTCTGTATGTGCTACATTCCAAGCCAAGTCATAGCTCTTTCCATATACATTGCTTATTGTACTCCTTACACGGTTATCAGAATTTATAGAACCACATCGATATTGTTCTATCATGTGGGAAGCATTTGATGATGTTCATACATATATCTTGACCATGATGGTATATTTGTATATTGAATTCTTGTTGTACATTCGTACCTAGGGCTGTAAAGGCCAGACAGTTGTGTTCAATCATAGTTTCACTTTATTCTTCATGGATGATATTTAAGTGCCGGATTTGTGATCAATCACATTTCCATCTGATGCCAGTTAAGACCTTCGGGTCTAGATATGACCTTCGGGTCTAGACATAATTTACTTTGGATCCAGATATGACCTTCGGGTCTAGTTAAGACCTTCGGGTCTAGATATGACCTTCGGGTCTAGTTATGACCTTCGGATCTAGCATCATGGCATCGCAGATTCGTTGCTATCAGTATCTTATATTGTTGATGTTATCGATATTTGTAACTTGAACACATTCATGTTTATGTGTGACTTTGAAACTTCACAGCTTTTATTCAGCACATATGATTATATTGTCAAACAGATCTTCCTTGTTTATCTTTGGATTTCTTATCCTCTGATGATCATAGATGAGTTCAGTATTTATGACTGGCTAGCATATCTGCATTTATCCTAATTCTTTCATGGATAGTGCCTCTATTCTTGTACACATGACAGAGCAAAGGAGAATTACTTACTGAGCTTTAGTTAGCTCACCCCAAACTTACCACCCCTTTCAGGAAATGAAGTTGTAGAAGAGCCGCAGCAGTAGCAGTAGCAGCTATCTAAATAGCAGTGGACATACTTTTGAAGTTGCAGGGTAATGCTTAGTACAGATAGTCTTATAGCTCTCCCATGTTATCCACGTCCTGGAAAGATTAGTTGTATTAAGCAAATTTTTGTATTCCGCATTTTGAGAACACTTTATGTATAACATGCAACTTTATGTAAATATTATTAAGCTTTCCGCATATTTAGTTGTTGCATGTTAGTAACACTGATTATGTAGCAAGATAAGAACCCTTGATTCGACAACCAATGTCGGATCGGGTGCGCGGCTCGAGATCCGCATAGGGTGGGTCTCGGGTCGTGTCAATCACCGACGAAGCAACCACGACAGAAAAATAGGAAGAAGAAGACAGACACACACACACACACACAGTGACCGTATCTCTGTACGCTATTTCAAGAGCTCCCTCTTCTCTCTCTATTTCTCTCGCCCTTTCTGTCTCTACAAATTTCCTGCACCGATATCTCTCTACAAATTTCCTGCACCGCTACCCTTCTAGCTTGGAAACTTCTTGATTTCGTAGTTTTATACAATACTTATAGTAAAGAGACATAAAATTTGATGAATAGCATAGATTATGTAGAGATAGACTAGATGTTTCCTGAATCACAGGAACATCGAAAGGAAAAGGGAAAGTGGTCTGACTTCTAGAGGAATATTGTCACAACCCGAGACCCACCCTGTGCGGATCTTGAATCAAAAATCCTGGCCCAACTCTGGGTGCCGAACCGGGCTGTCTCAACTTGCTTCAAAATCAGTGCTACTAACATGCAACAACTAAATAGAGAAAGACTTAAACAAATAAATAAGTAAAAGTTGCATGTGATATATATAAGGTTCTCAAAATGCAGAATATAAAATTCTTTAACCCCCAAGACGTGGATGACATGGGAGAGCTACAAGAGTACTTGTACTAAATATTACACTGTAACTTCAAAAGAAATGTCCACCTCTAGGACTCAGGCTCTATGGTTTGTTTCGATGTCTGTGCCTGAAAATGAATGCAGTATCTGTATGAGCTATGAAAACTTTGTAAGTAGTCCTTTGCTCTACCATGTGTATAAGTGTATATAGAAGTGCTAGCCAGTCAATAAATATAACTCAATATCAAATGATAGAAGTTAAATGATAAGGAAATGAATCTGCTCTGCTAACAATGTCATACTGCTACATTCATGAGCAATATCAAGTATGAAATGTAAGCACTCAAAGAAAGCTGTAAAGTCTCATGATCATTCATAATAATATAACACGATCAAGTTATGAAATCAACAATAAAGGATAGTGATGTCAACTAAAAGAGATGCACTCGTGGGGGCCCGAAAATTCCCCTGAGCTCGTATTCAGTTCCACTCGGACTCACTGAAATACTGCTCTGTATATACAATGTGACTCTACATCCTATGTCTCATATAGCAATGTAGCAAATGTTCCACTCGGAACCCTGACCCAAAGTTCATAAATAGCATCAGATGGAGTTAAGACAGAGAACAAATCCGGCACGAATAATATATCAGGATTATGCTATCTTCCACGAAGAGTATAGTGGAATCATAACTGATTATAAGCAATCTGACGTAATGATAGTTTTCGAGGCTATGGCTACTAGAGTTCTTCGAATATAACTGTCTAGCCCTCACGACCCTAGGTACGAGTGTACAAAAATAAATCTATGCACAAGTGTACAATCATGATCGAGATATATGTAGAAATCAATATATGCTTCCCACAAGATAGGGCAATATCAATGTGGCTCAATAAACACTGGTATATATGGAATATAATAGGCAATATATTCAAGAACTATTGACATGACTTAGAAAGTAACACATGCAGATATCGAATTTTACTTACATTTTGTTGTCTCTAAAATAGAAGGTCTAGACTGCCTTCTCCTTGCCCTTCGGTGTTCCTAAGATTCATAAAATACATCTCAGTCTATCGCTACATGAATTATGCTATTCATCAAATTTTATGCCTCTATGCTATAAGTTTCTCTTTCACTAAAATAGACTCTACTACTGAATCCGAAACGTCGAATAAAGTTACTTTAGGCTTTCGCGAAACTCAATTTGGACATCTGTACTATAAAGGGTAAAATGGTTATTTTGTACTTTTACGTGTCTTTATATTTTGGGACCCCATCTCGTAAAACGGACCCTTCCATCGACTTTAGAATGTCCGAGTAAATAAGAAAGTACTATACTTTCAATATTTTTGGACTATGTCGCAATTATCTTTAATTACTTAAATTAAATTAATTTATTAATTTAATTTACTAATTATATAATATATATTTATTGGGTGAAAATGGGGTTACACGCGCGGCCTTGGCACAGTGGTGTGTCCATGAGACTTAAGTCTCTTACGCGCCCAACATTTTGGGTTCAAACCATGGGGACTACACTGCCCTTATTTTTTCTTAAATTCTTGGAGCCAAACAATGAATAAGAGCCCAATCCGAGGATAGGCTATTCCAGTCCAGGCCCAGCGTATTTAACTTGATTTATTAAACTAATAGCCAAACAGTTCTAAATTAACTTTAATTTAAAAATAGTTAAAACCTAAACGACGTAGCTTTGACGTGAGATAGTACAACACGGTGCCGTTTTAGGGGAAACACTATTCATCATCTCTCCGATTTTTCGGTAGGGTTCCGTCACCTTCTTCGGCGACGGCAACCTTTTTTCGTCCAATTTTTAACCTCAGCTCAATGGGTTCTTCTTCCAAATTTCATGGAGATCATAAATCCAACCTTAGTTTTCAATTTCATTCACTAAATCTACTCGAAATTGAGGGAAATCGTAGCTCCGGCCAACTGAAACTTTTCAATTTCGAGCCTTTTCTTTCACCGTTTTAAGTTAATTTAAACCCTAACTAGTTTCTGCACCGTTGAGGATCAGTTCCTCATGGTTGAATTCAAGTTTTAAACATAAAATTACATAGTTCAATTTTTTCTCCCTTGACCTGCAACCATCAATTTCTACCTCTCAATTCTCGACCATTTAACTTGATTCAAATTACGAATTAAACCGTTTTTCATGCTTTGTAAAACCCTACAATTAAACTGAATGAATAATCTTGAATCCTAAAAACAGAAAGTAACTTTTCACTTACCTGAATTTTTAAATTTTTCTGCTTGCTGTAGTTCATCTTCCTTTTTCAAATTTTGCTCTTCTGATTGTTCTAAAACCAACTCAAACCTCAGCTTCTCACGTTTCTCTTTTGTTGGTTTTTAAATTCTCTTAATAATCCTGCCCATATATAGGAAAATTTCCCCCTCTCAGCCTACTTTCCCCCTCTTTCTCTTCCTCTCTTTCTTGCAGTCATTTTTTACTGTTTTGAACAGCCCTCTTTCTCTCATTCTTCCATCTTCCATTTCCTTAAGATATTTGTAATATATATATATATATATATATATATATATATATATATCATATATTCAAATGGTTCATTTCCCACTTTAGTGTCAGCAGCTTTGCTGCCTTTCCCCAAACACACATTTGACACACATAAAACACACACTTGTCTTACATACTGCACACTGCCATGCATGCTTCCTTTCTTTGTATTTGGTTTCAAATATATATATATATATATATATATATTATACAACACAATATATATATACATATATTTATACATATTTTATACTTGTATATATATTCATATATATATATATATGTATATTTTAAATTCTGTAGACACCTACATACACTCATTTTTGAAAACCTACACATACATGCACAAGTACACATATACGTTTGCGTACGTGCACGTATTACGGTGCTTGGTTCTGAGTTGCTTCGGTGTCGCCCGACACTGACTGTACAATTGACACCATTCACATTC
Organism: Nyssa sinensis; assembly: GCA_008638375.1. Classification (NCBI taxonomy): domain Eukaryota; kingdom Viridiplantae; phylum Streptophyta; class Magnoliopsida; order Cornales; family Nyssaceae; genus Nyssa; species Nyssa sinensis. The sequence continues at coordinate 5,734 of VIRR01000596.1, read as the reverse complement.
CAAAATCATTCAGTCCATATGATATCATGATATAGAGCTTTAACAGCTTGGGTTACAACTGATAGTACATTACTCGACCTGGCTTACCTCGGTTTACGTATTAACCCGGGTTAGGGTATTATATTCTTTCCCTCTTAAAATAAGTTTGTCCCCAAACTTAGTACATATAGGGTGAAAAATGTAATTACAAAGATGAAAATAACTGAGGATACTTAACGTGCATGTCGTCCTCTCGCTCTCAAGTAGCTTCCTATATCTGGTGATTCCTCCACAAAATTTTGACTAAAGGGATAGTCTTGTTCCGTAGAGCCTGATCTCGACAGTCCAGAATCTGCACTGGATGCTCTATATAACTCAAATTCTCCTGGACGTCTAATGGCCCGTGCTCAACTACCTGATATGCGCTTTGTAGATACTTCCTCAACATTGAAACATGAAATATACTGTGTACATGTGCTAACTCTGAAGGCAAGGCAAGGTGGTAGGTTACTGGCCCGACCTTTCCCATAATCCTAAAAGGTCCAATGTATCTCAGCCCTAGCTTTCCCCTCTTGCCAAACCTCACTCCATCCTTCATGGGTGATACCTTCAAGAAAATGTAGTCACCTACTACGAACTCCAACTCTCGTCTGAGAGCATTAACATAGCTCTTTTGTCTGCTCTGAGTTGTTAGTAGACATTGTCTGATCAGTTGTATCTTTCCTGTAGTCTGTTCCACTATCTCTGGTCCATAAAGCTTCCTCTCACCCACCTCTGTCCAACACAGGGGTGATCGGCACTTCCTGCCGTATAATGCTTCATATGGTGCCATACCAATACTAGCTTGGAAGCTATTATTGTAAATGAACTCTATCAGTGGCAACTGATCTTTCCAACTTCCCTTGAAGTCTATGACATAGAACTGCAATAAGTCCTCTAGAATCTATATCGTCCTCTTTGACTATTTGTCAGTCTCAGGATGATACGCTGTGCTAAGACTCAGCTCTGTGCCTATAGCTCGCTGTAGACCTCTCCAAAATTATGATACAAATGATGGATCCTGATCGGATATGATCGATACTGGGACTCCATGAAGTCTAACAATTTCTCTGATGTACAACTCCACTAGTCTATCCAAGGTCTGTGTCGTTTTCGTTGCCAGGAAATGAGCTGTCTTGGTCAGTCTGTCAACAATGACCCAGATAGAATCACTCCCTCTCGATGTCTTTGGCAACCTTGACATGAAGTCCATAGTAATGTGTTCCCACTTCCAAATTTCATGGAGATCATAAATCCAACCTTAGTTTTCAATTTCATTCACTAAATCTACTCGAAATTGAGGGAAATCGTATCTCCGGCCAACTGAAACTTTTCAATTTCGAGCCTTTTCCTTCACTGTTTTAAGTTAATTTAAATCCTAACTAGTTTCTGTACCATTGAGGATCAGTTCCTCATGGTTGAATTCAAGTTTTAAACATAAAATTAAATAGTTCAATTCTTTCTCCCTTGACCTGCAACTGTCAATTTCTACCTCAATTCTTGACCATTTAACTTGATTCAAATTGTGAATTAAAACCTTTTTCATGCTTTGTAAAACCCTACATTAAACTAAATGAATACTCTTGAATCCTAAAATTAGAAAGTAACTTTTCACTCACCTGTATTTCTGAATTTTTCTCCTTGTTGTAGTTCCTCTTCCTTCTTCAAATTTTGCTTTTCTGATTGTTCTAAACCCAACTCATACCTTAGCTTCTCATGTTTCGCTTTTGTTGGCTTCTAAATTCTCTCAATACATCCTGCCCATTTATATAGGAAAATTTCCCCCTCTCAGTCTACTTTCTCCCTCTCTCTCTCTCTCTCTCTCTTCTTCCCTTTCTAGCAGTCATTTTTTACTGTTTTGAACCTCCCTCTTTCTTTCCTTCTTCCACGTTCCATTTCCTCAAGATATTTGTAATATATATATATATATATATATATATATATATATATATATATATATATATATTCAAATGGTTCATTTACCCACTTTAGTGTCGCCAACTTTGCTGCCTTTCCCCAAACACACACATTTGACACACACACACAGCACACACTTATCTTACATACTACACACTGCCATGCATGCTTCCTTCCTTTGTCTTTGGTTTCAAATACCTATATATATATATTATAAACAACAGTATTATATACATATTTTATACTTGTATATTCATATATATATATATATATGTATGTACTAAATTCTGTATACACCTACAGACACTCATTTTTGAAAACCTACACATACATGCACAAGTACACATATATACGTTACGATGCTTGGTTCTGAGTTGCTCCGGTGTCGCCCGACACTGACTGTACAATTGACACCATTCACATTCCAAAATCGTTCAGTCCATATGATATCATGATATTGAGCTTTAACAGCTCAGGTTACAACTGATAGTACACTACTCCGACCCGACCTACCTCAATTTACGTGCTAACCCGGGTCAGGATATTACAAATACAATAAGAGGGTAAGTAATATCTAATCTCTGCATGTGATACTCTTAGCCTTGTCATCAATTTTTCTTATACTACCAAGTTGTACTCTTATAAATGCCAGAATGTTCAGTTAATCCACATATGCGATACTTGTTCTATCTTGTGGAATATGTTAGTTGACTATTATATGTATCTTAATCATGAGTTCTGTACAATAGTACAATGGACCATTCTGTACACTTGTACCTAGGGCTAAGAGGCCAACCAGTTATGTTCTCAGCAGTGCCAGTTTTATGACCTCTCGAGGTCACTAGTTATGCCTAGAAAGGCAAGAGTTATATTTTAGCCACTGAAAACCAGTTATGTTTCACTTTTTCTTCGTGGAGGTAGCATAATCTTGATATATTATGAGTGCAGGATTTGTGCTCAGTCACAAACTCCATCTGATGCTTACTACGACCTTCAGGTCAAGGTTCCAAGAGGTATATTACCTACAAGTGGTCATGCAAGGCATGGCGCATAGCTACAAGTGGTCATGCAGGCATGATGCACAGCTACAAGTGGTCATGTGAGGCATGTCGCACATCTACATGTGGTCATGCGAAGCATGACGCACAACATTTTTCCCGGGGACACGAATTATATATATTTAAGAGCTCCGTGCTACAAGAACGTAGGGGGTATGCCGGGTTCCAAGTTAAAGTGCATCCACTTTTGTTAATATCACTATCTATTATTGGAATTCATAGGTTGATCATGTTTTTCCCTGTGAATGATCATGTGATTGCAAAGCTTTATTGAGTACTTACGATTATGCCTGAAACAACTCATGACTGTATCAGTATGATTATTGTTATCAGACCAGATTTTCTTTTGATTATCATTTGTGCTTCTTAACATTTGATATTCATTGATGAGTTTTATATTCTTGACTGGCTATCATGTTTCCATTATCCTTGTCTTTCTAGGATTATGCTTTCCTATATTGACCTGTACACATGGTAGAGCAAATGAGAATTACTTACTGGGCTAAGTTAGCTCATTACAGATTTAATCTGACTATTTCAAGAAAGGAAGTTGTAGGAGGACAGTAGCAGTCTGCCAGATAGCGGTGGACATTTTTGGGATAAATGTAATGTATAATTTTAGTATAGTTTTGTAGCCTTTTATGTTATCCACGTCCTAAGGGATGTAATGTATTAGACTTTTTAAAGTCTATATTTTGAGAACTAGAGATATAGACATGCAACTTTTATTTTAAGTCTTCCGTTGTTTATGTTATGATAGGATAGTTGTTGCATGTTAATAGCACTGATTGTGTAGCAAGTTCAGATCCAGTTCGATAAAGGGTCAGACTAGGGTTGCGATTCGCTATCCGTAGAGGGTGGGTTTCAGGTCGTGACACATATAATGCCCTCATGTTTCTTCATAACATCCCTTTTCACCTACATCCTTTTTATGTGTAAAGTCGTTATTCTTTCAAGCATAGTTTGTCACATCCCCCACCCCACCCTACGCGGATGCCGAAGATGTGATGCCAGTTAGCCGCCTTGTTGGTCTCTTTACTGATAATGTGACCAACCAAAGGCAAACTTCTGAACTTTTTGATGAATTGCATTCTAAATGCAGGGTCAAAGTAGCGAAAATTAAAACCTTTTCATCTCGAGAATGCAACTCATCTATAAATACCACAGAAGTATGTACCACAGAGCAAGTCTAAAACCTAACAGCTAATAACTTTAGCCATAAACACATCTATTGTCACGACCTGGAATCCGGCCTCTACGGATCCAGGATCGCGACCCACCCTTCGGCTCGTGGCCGTCGGGCGAGGCTTCACGTGAGTAATGGCGCCGAACGGCTGTGCGATAGGGCCAGGATTGGCAAATTGCGGAAGCGTGAAAAACTTTTTCTTTTCACACGCCCGCTCGGTACCGTCGCTTCTTCTTCTTCTTCTTCTTCGGAGCAATAAACAAATAATATACATTTAGCATACTAAAAATTGTAAAGTTATACATATTACATATTCGTTGCCTCTCGGGCTTAAGTACATATTTGTCCAAAAGTTACTACATCAAAATTTGACCAACTACGGGCCTTAGTACTTCCAAAATTCCTTATCAAAATGGAGCTGCCAATCACCAATCCTCAAATTGGGCAAGGCTCCCATCCATCATCATTACCTGAAAAATGTTAGGGAATGGGGTGAGCTTTAAAAAGCCTAGTGAGTAATTCCAGTACTTTGTCATGGGTTTCAACTAGTAGTGGGTTAGTTATAAGAGAAGGTTCATATAAACATACACTACCAATTGTATATATACTTCAGAATAGAAAACCAAATTCTTCAAAAAGGATAGCGTGAAGCATACAAGGCATTCAAGCTAGGCATGTACTTCAATAATCACAGAATACAAGAATCTTCAAATCACGTAGCATGATACATTTTTAAAGCATTCAATAAAGCGTTTAATACGCAACAGAATTTATAAACATGTGTAGAGTGGCCATTTGAAGACCAAGGAAATAATTTGAAATCTTTTCCATGAAAATGGAAGGATGTAAATTTCTACTTCTTCAAAACTTGGGGTTATATAAAAACCCATTTCAGATAAATAGGGGTTTAAAAACCTACTACCATTTCTGAAAACATTTGTCATCTTTTCACTTTCATTAGGTGAAAATCTGTTTCGAACCAGATTCCAGTTTTACTTCATGGGAGATATCTCATGCTTGGGGGATCAGATCCGGCTACCAAGCATTCTTCATGTCAATTGAGTTCCGAAGGAATCCCAATATCATTACTTGGTGCTTGCACACAATAATCTTGCAAAAAAATGACTTTTTCATGAAATGCCTTTTATGAGCATTTAAGAACACGACTTCTTCAATAAATGCTTTTCATGTATAGTTAAAAACATGGCTTCAAAAAGAGAATGAATTTTCATGTGTATTCAAAACACGGACAATTTAATAGGGTTTTTAACTATTTGAAGGAAAATACTTGAAACACTTAACATAAGAGCTTCAGGAATTTAAATTACGATGCACATGAATTTATTAAAGCATAGACAGAATAAAAACATTTAATTCAAGAGGCATTTAATAAAATTGACAATTACATGGACATGCAGAAAATAAATGTATCATTTGTCAGAAATATCAAGAAGTAAATTTGCATGTCATGTTAGAATTTATAAATAATTACGATAGAACATTGGAATATAAAGCATATAAATACGAGAGTTTAGAATTTGAAATACAGCAGATA
>VIRR01000585.1:0-10724 GCA_008638375.1 Nyssa sinensis | reverse complement strand
ACAAGGGATTCTCCCAACCCATCCGATGAGGCCGAGCCCAGCTCGGGGCACAACGCCACTAAAAGCAATAAAAAGGATTCTTCCAACCTATCCATTAAGTCTTTGGCAATTATTGGAAGGATCGGAAATGGTAGCGCTAAAGAGAATGCAAATGAAGTAATTGCAGACGACTCCAGGGGAGCTGTGAAGGGAAAGGAAAAACAAAAGGAAAGAGAGGAGAATCAGGCAGCGCAAGTAGACGATATCTCAAAATGGCATGATTCCGACCACAACAGCATGTTGGATGAGCGCAAGTTTCTCCAATATTTGGAAAGCAGCTTCTGCAAAGATGTTCTCCAAAATAATATGGCAGCAAGAAGCTCTTTTGCAGCAGAAGAAGAATCAGACACAGTAAAGGGCATGAAGACTCTTCCAGTCGACCAGGGGGGTGAAGTGGTGTTGCGGCGTCAGGAAACCTCTGAGAACTTCATGGAGGACTATAATCTGTTAGTAGTGGTATTGCTGAAGGGGTATCCGAATGGCTCACCCCAGATTGAAGAGGCATACTCAAGTGACCTCCTCTGTCATTAACAGAGATTAACAGATGGGTGGGTGCTCAGGAAAATGGGGAAAGTGAGTAAGCTGCTAGGTGTCCTCTGCGCAGGCTTCGAGGATCGACTGATGGATTTATTTCAGAGACATAGTAATATACAATTCTCTATCAAGACCTTGTTCTAGTAATGCTTCTAGAAAGATAAGAAGGATAAATTCAGCAAAAAGACTGAAAAGAGTAATGAAAGAGTTGTCCTTGCTCGATCAACTAAGGGGGCAACAAATCGATGAAGGTCTTTGTAGGAAGGCATCGATAGGTTCTAATTATCCCTTGTCCTATGAATTTAAGAATTTTGTCTTAGAATGTGAGGGGGTTAAATGATCTAGACAAGTGTTCAGTCGTCAAAGGCTTACTGCATGAATGGAGGCTTACAGTAATCTGCCTTCAGGAAACTAAAATGGAAAGTATTTCGATGAGTTTTTTTAGCTCCATTTGGGGATCCAGATGGATTAAGTGGGCTACTCTTGAATGCCTAGGGCACTGCAAGAGGTATTTTGGTGGCCTGGGACTCCAGATTGGTTAACAGTATTGAGCACAGAGTGGATGAGTTCTCTATCTCCTACAAGTTTAGTTTGGTTTTCAATTCTCTCGTGTGGGGCTTTTGTGGGGTGTACGGGCCAGTTGTTGATGGTGTTGAAAGCTCTTTTTAGGATGAGTTACAGACTTTGCTTTCCTCTTGGAAAATCACTTGGTGCTTTGGGGGGGACTTTAATGTTGTACGGAACCCGGATGAGAGATTGGGGATTGGAAGGCTGACCTCGACTATGAGGAGCTTCAACAAGTTCATTAATTCTCAAAGTCCTTGCTGGACTTACATCTGGAGGGAGAGAGGATTCACTTGGTCCTAGATGAGGTCATCAATCAACTATAGTCTAGATTGGATAGATTTCTAGTGTCGAATGACTGGGAGGATAACTTCCCAGGTATCTCCCAAAAGTGTCTCCCGTGGCCTTGTTCTGATCATCACCCCTATCATGCTGTTTTGTGGGAGTTTTAGCGCAAGAAAAAAACCCTTTAGATTTGAAAACATGTGGCTAGAAAGTGAAGGTTTTGTAGACTTGGTGAGAAATTAGGTGGGAGTCTTATGTTGTGACTGAGTCTCCAAGTTTCTACATTGCTAGAAAGCTTGAAACTCCTCAACGAAGACCTTAAAAAAAATGAAATCGTGAGGTCTTTGGTTTAATTCAGGATAGGAAGCAGTCTATGCTGAATAACCTGATGGAACTGGACAAGGAAAATCAGATGGGATCCCTCTCTGCTGAAAAAAAGGGTTGAGAGAGAAGGCCTAAAGGGTCAAATTGGGCAGATTCTCAAGATTGAGGAAATCTCTTGGAGTCTGAAAATCTCGGGTTGTTTGGCTTAAAGAGGGTGACCGCAACACAAAATTCTTTCACAGAAAGGCTTCTTCAGCACTACAAGAAGAATAAAATATCCTCTATTGTTATTGATGAACAAGTTCTCACTAAGGAGGAGCCCATCAGAAGGGGAAATTGTTGACTTTCTTTTCCAGCCTTTACTCAGAGTCCGCACAGCTGGAGACCTGGAGTGGATGATATCTTCTTGAAAAGACTGAACGGGGATGAAGTCCTCTAATCTGGAGACTCCTTTCTTGGAGGATGAAGTGGTAAGAGCCTTAGAGGCGTGCAATAGGGATAAAGCTCCAGGTCCTGACGGGTTCACTATGGCCTTCTTTAAAAAATGTTGGGTTGTGTTGAAAGCAAATGTGATGGCGATTTTTGAGAGCTTTCATAGGGAGGGGGGTTTTGAGCGAAGCCTCAATGCTTCTTTCATTGCCCTCATTCCTAAAAAGAAAGGAGCTGTTAGCATTAAGGACTTTCGCCCTATAAGTCTAGTGACCAATGTTTACAAACTGATCGTAAATGTCCTTTCCTTAAGATTGAAGAAGATTGTGGGTAGTATCATCTCTCCCAGTCAAAACACTTTTGTAGAGGGTAAACAGATCCTGGATGCAACTCTCATTACTAATGAATGCATTGACTCTAGGATAAAGCAGAAAAGAACTTGCAAGCTGGATATTGAAAAGGATTTTGATCATGTAAACTAGAATTTCTTGATGGGTATGTTGGCGAAGATGGGTTTGGGGGCAAGTGGAGGAAGTGGATCCAGTCGTGCATATCCACAGTATCTTTCTTGGTCTTCGTTAATGGATCCCCTACAGGCTTCTTTCGTTCTTCTAGAGGTTTGAGACAAGGGGATCCCCTATCCCTTTTTCTCTTTGTGATTGCTATGGAGGTCTTGAGTCGCTTCATGTTCCGTGCTGAGGAAGTTGGCCTCATCAAAGGCATTCAAGTGGGGGAAAGAAGGGGTGGAAGCGCTGTCATTTCCCACCTTTTATTCGCTAACGACACCATCATTTTTTGTGACCCCACAGTGCGTCAGCTTCGCTTCATTCGGTGCATTCTCATGTGTTTTGAAGCCGTGTTAGGTCTGCGGATCAATCTTGCTAAAAGCAATATTACTCCGGTTGGGGTGATACAAGGGACGGATATGTTAACCAGCACTTTAGGTTGCAGAGTGGGCTGCTTCGCCTCGACTTACTTAGGTCTTCCGTTGGGAGCTCATGCGAGATCCATTGGGGTTTGGGATTCTGTGGTTGAAAGGTTTCTTAGTAAATTTTCAGGCTGGAAAGGTTAACTCCTTTCTAAGGAAGGTAGGCTCACTCTTGTTAAAAGTACCTTTGGCCAATGTGGAAATCCCGAATAATTTGAATGAGATTTGCAGAAGATTGTGGTAGGAGATTTAGGCTAATTATTTGTGTTGACTTTTTTGTTTCCATTTTTATTTGTTATTTCCATTTTTGGTTCTCATTGTATATGATAAATAGGGATCATGTATGTAAACAAAGGAATTAATTCTAAATGAGAGATTTGATTCAATATTCTAGTCTTTTTCTCTTTATTATATTAGACTAGGGATTCTGAAAACCCTAGCAATGGCCGCCAGCCATGAGTCTACCCAGTCGGAAACTCAGGAAGGAGAATCAGAGACAATCTCCTCCTGTGAGTTCGACTGTCAGAATGGAAAATTCCTCATTCCATCTTACTGTAGAAAAGTTGAATGGTAAGAATTACTGTGAATGGGCCCAATCCATCAAGCTATTTTTGGTCTGAAATGTAGTATTTTTGCACATCAATCAATCCTTTTCTTCTAATATATTCCTCCCATCAATATCAATAAACTCCAATCATACAGTAACAAAGCAAGAATCATGTTAGATGGGAACCCTTACAGTCTTGTTCATTAAACCCAACTTTATCCTTCTTCCTTCTTTTTAAATTTACAACTTCTACTTCCTCAAAAAAAAGTTCATCATAAATTATTTAGCCAGATTCAAAACATTGTGGCTATATGCACACTTGTCACATGAAATCGATTACATATCGTAGACCAAAATTTCATTGGAATCAAGAATATATTGAAAATGACATTCTTGGTATAAAGTTTTTTTTTCCTTCTTCTCATATTCGAATATCAATATTATCAAATGAACACGTAATTTCTGAACTTTTTTTCATTCGCGTTTGTAAAAGTCGTCTTCAAAACGAGTTTTTTCATAAGTAATTTTGTTTTTTTTGGCATTGTTGTGAAGCAATCCGAAACATTCACTACAATCAAGCAATACAACCAAAGCATATTTGAATTGTCAAATTGTGAGTTCTACCCTCTTTTATTTTTTGTCTTTATGTTCTTTACATTATCATTTTGTCATTTGCTGCAGTAGCTCAAGAAAGTAGCATTGATGTAATAGTATGCACAATATCAAGCCCCCTCACCATTTCCTGTAATGAGCTGTAGTAAACGACATGGCTGTCTTCATCTTTTTTGCAAATTGTATGCATTCTCCAAAAGGCTGCATTATGTGTATGAGTGATCGTTACCTATCCTACGCTACAGAGTTTGTACCGTATGGAACATAGTCTGCTACAGTCAACCAAAAACCAATTCCCTCTTGAGGCTGCTTCTGGCATAATTCAATTTGTTATACCAAAAGGGTTGAAATGGTTTACTCCTTAATAACTCTAATAATCTATATTTATATATGCTGATATATTTAGTCATGGCGCCAATCTCTGCCAGGAACTTTGTGGGTGTTGAAACTTGGAACTTTTACTAATTAAGTTGCATAATCAGGCTTATTTGTTTTAACTAGTTTTTATTATTAGACTGTTGCCCTAGCTACAAAAGTTAATGCAAGGGAGTGTTTGGAGGGACATGAGCTTTGCATGGAGAGTCCTTTTATGAGTTCAGTTCTTTTTTTTTGAATAGAACGATTGAGGGAGAGGAAATTTTTTTACCTAAATGTGTGTGAACTCATGAATTGAACCTCAAATTTAGGATTGTGTCTATGTAAAGACAATAATACTTTATTATCTTGGATGATACATTGGTTCTCATATTTTGAGTTCAGTTTTACACTGAATTAAAGCACAAATCTCACATTTGGTCTCCTCAAATCGAATTCCAAACATTACGCGCGTTTTGATCATACTTAATATATATATATATATATATATATACACACACTTTTGTGATGGTATATCTATAGCATTATATAAAGAAAATCCAAAATTCTCTCTTTTGATATTTTCTTATTTTTTTCCCAAAATTACCCATATAAAATATTTTAAATTAAAATTAAACATGATAAAATATATCCAAGATATATAAACAAAGGGGAGTTTCAGACGTGTTGCCAAACAAACATCTTTGTTTAACTTGTTTGCATGGAAAGAAACAGAAAAAATTGCCAACCCAATCAAGAAAAAGAAGGTGGTAGGGGATTTATTGCCACGTGGAAAAGATCCTATCATTATGACACGTGTTACAATCAAAGGGCCTTTACGTAGCATTGTTAAGTACTTTTCCAAGCTACAGAGAATCAAAATCACCTTTCAATATTCAATCAGTAAAGGATCTCCAACCCAAACAATCACCTTTCTGTTTTTCATTCATAATTTCTGTATAGGTAGACTAGACACTGAGTTAACGGACAAAAATAACGGTCTTGTGAAAGGAAGCCACGTATCAAATGGAATCAAAATCTTTCGCTAGAAAGATTAATTATTCGCTTGCCCAGATTAGACTCTTACCATATCAACCCTGCACTGCTCTTCATAAGGTTATATAAAGGGGTAGGAGGCCTTCAATCAAGCCGCACAATCTTCTTCATCTTCTTCAAAGTCTTCTTTCTCTGTAATATCATGGCAACTGATACAGTGATCATCAATGGCTCATTAGAAATGGAACCGGATTCGCCAGCCTTGCCAAAGAGGGCTTATGTAACGTTCTTGGCAGGGAACAAAGATTACGTAAAAGGAGTTGTGGGTTTAGCCAAAGGTTTAAGAAAGTCTAAAAGTGCTTACCCACTTGTGGTAGCGATTCTGCCTGATGTACCAGAAGAACATCGCGAGATGCTTGTGTCTCAAGGATGTATCGTTATAGAGATCAAGCCGGTGTATCCGCCTGAGAATATTCAAACGCAATTTTCCATGGCTTATTACGTTATCAACTACTCAAAACTTCGTATTTGGGAGGTACGTATCTGATCTATATATTTACGTTACATATATATTTTTCTGCATGCAGTGAGTACACTTTTTTACATCTCTCTTGCTCCTCTTTCTTTCTTTTGGGAATTATATATATATATATATATATATATATATATATATATAATGAAAAGAACTTCAACTAATTTTGAAATCACTACTTATGGAAAATACAGGAATGATAATTAATTTTTTTTTTTGCATGAATGGTTGGTGGAAACATCATTTGCCTTTGTCAATCTAAAGCTTTTTGGTAGTATATAATTAACATGTTGTTATTGCAGTGGCTATCCGCAACCACATATATATCAGTATAACATTAATTTTTTAATGCATTGAATTGTTTTTTTTCTTTGGGAAAGGTAAAAATAATTTTTTTAATCTATTTATTTATTTTTTTGGAATGCATTGTTTCTCTTATTTTTGAAAATGAACCAAAAAATAAAAATAAAAGAAGCATTTTAACTCTATCAGATTATAAAGATACATGGTTGAGGCTCTTATTTCTTGCTCCCACTCTTACAATATACTAGTGCTACCACTTCTATTGCTATTTTTGTATTATTCTTGCAGCCAGTAAAATATAATGGGTTTTTTGCAGAATTTTTATTTTTCTTCGTGACATAGCTGTAGAAGTTTTATGAAATTTTGTAGATTAATTGAAGCCTTATCTATATTAAGTATGCTAGAATAAATAACAAATGATATGATTTGATATGTACTTACACTATGTTTGGATGGATGGAATTGGAAAGAAAGGAAAGGGAAGGATAAGGAAGGAGAGTTTATATCATGTTTGTTTTAAAAATTAGAAAGGAAAGGGAGGGAAATGGAGGGAAAGGGAGGGAGAGCTTAACCCTCATTTTAGTAATTTTGTTATCCCTCCAAAAGTGGACGGAAACGGAGGGAAAGGAAAGAAAGATTTAATGAATTTTTAATAATACCAATATTACCCTTAAAATTATAAAAGCCAAAATAAAAATAACATCTCTGTCCTAAGACATAATAGTAAAATAATATAAAATCATTTCCTTTCCTTTCTCTCCATTATCATTCCCAAACAAGATAATAGTCTTTCCTTTCCTTTCCTTTCATTAGTTATCCAAACATAAAGGAGAGATTACTCTCTCCTCTCCTCTCCTTTCCTTTCCCTCATAACTAATACTATCCTTTCCTTTCCTTTCTCTCCTAGTTATCCAAACGAACTGGCCTCAAGATACTAGCCTCATGAGTTTAATTATCTAATTAGGAGTATTCGTCCATTTTTGGTTATAGAATAGAATCTATTGCTGCATTGATTTTCTTAATCACATGGTTTAACTATAACTTATTTACCCATGCATCTCATTATGAGCTCCATATATTGCTTGTGATTTTTCAAAAAATCTTAGCATCGAACCTCTTTCAAGCTCACAAAAAAAAAATTCTAAATTATTCCAAGTGGATAGGGTAATTAGAAGTTTTATAGCTTTATTAATTGTGATCGATGTTTGATTAATCATTGTTGCAGTTTGTGGAATATGAAAAGATGATATACTTGGATGGAGATATACAAGTTTTCAGTAACATTGATCACCTCTTTGACTATCCGGATGGATACTTTTATGCTGTTATGGACTGCTTCTGTGAGAAAACTTGGAGTGACACACCGCAATTCAAGATTGGTTACTGTCAACAATGCCCGGAAAAAGTCCAGTGGCCGGCGGAGTTAGGCCCACCGCCACCACTATACTTCAATGCCGGCATGTTTGTCTTTGAGCCAAATTTGTCAACTTATAATAAGCTCTTGGAGACCCTCATGGTCACCCCTACTACTTCATTTGCTGAGCAGGTAATAACCAAAATTTTATATATATGGTCGTTGATCATAATATATATATATATACATATATATATGTGTGTGTGTGTGTGTGTGCGTGTGTGTGTATTCAAAATTAAGTGACTGTGGGAATTAATTTATTTATACATGCATGCAGGATTTTCTGAACATGTTCTTTAGGGATATTTACCATCCTATTCCTTCAGTTTACAACTTTGTTTTGGCAATGTTGTGGCGACACCCTGAGAACATAGACCTTGATAAAGTGAAGGTTGTTCACTATTGTGCTGCGGTGAGTATATAACACACTTTAATTCTACTATATATATATATATTACATGAAAAAGAAATTCGGGTTTGTCAAATATATGAACTTAAAACTACCATAATAATGTAACTTCTTGACCATTGATATATATATATATATATATATATATATATATATATACATATACATATGATAATTACAGGGTTCAAAGCCATGGAGGTACACTGGAGAAGAAGAGAACATGCAGAGAGATGACATAAAGCTGCTGGTGGAAAAATGGTGGCATATATACAAAGACGAGTCATTGGATTACAAGAACTGCTCAATGGATGAAGAAATGGCTATGGTTCCAGTAATATCTGAGTCCGGTGCTGTTCATTACATAGCTGCCCCATCGGCAGCCTAATTATAGGACTAAGATTCCTCTAGATTTGGTTACACTACTTTATGCATGCTAAGCCATTATAAATCAAGACAACTGTTACAGGACTGCAGTTATAAGCTCCTTATTAGGTTTGGGATTGTTTTTGAAAACAGGCTTTCTATTACCAGGACTGAATAATTATATATACATGTGTGTGTGTGTGTGTGTTTATCTACTGTTTCAATTAATTAATGAAAGACCAAATTATTTAGGATATAATTGAGTTAATTATTTGTGTATGTTACTTGTGAATTGCTGTATCTTAATTATTTTGGTCCATCCCTTTTGGGTTAGGTAAGGTTGGTGTTGGTGCTGAATTTGATGTGCAGTCCAACCTAACCCAATAGTAATATGATTTTGGCTCGGTGATATCTTTTTAGAGCTCTTCTTTTAAATTACAATGGCAGATATCAATGTAATTTAAATTTATTTTTCTAATAATGTGTTTTGGAAACCAGAATATATAATATCCTCCGTTAGGATTCTAAAATAACGCAAGATATTATTCTTAACTGAGTTTCCTAAATTGTTAAATATGAAACAAGTTAGGATATTATTCTTGATTTTTACATGAAAAATTCAGAGAATGGACAATGAGCCTCTCGAACTATTAAAAAACGTCCTCGTGTTAGTTTAATTATAAGCGAAAGTTTCATTTAAGATGATAAATTTTTTATTTTTACTTTTACTTTTACTGAGGTCAATGCATAGAATGAAATTCTCCCATCAGTGCATGAGTTGTTTACTCATCATAACATGCTTGAGGTGTTATTCTTTTTAAATGAGGTGTTTAGATCTGATCAATTTAGCATTATGCATCTGAACTTTTTAAATTGAATACTTTCTAAATTAAATAGATTTATATTTAAAAAAATATATTTATGTTTGTAATATTTTTAAAAATAATAATTTTGTAAATTGAATTATTGCAAAATTACATTGATTTGTTATAACTTGTTAAATTCAATTATTCTTAACTTGAATGAAGGAGGGGGAATAAAAAAAGAAAGAAAAGCATAAAAGAATAAAATGCCACGCTAGAATACAATGTGGAGGCGTGAAAAAAAAAAGTGTTACTTTATAATTTTATCACTATAAAATGTAAATAGATTGGATTTAAAGAAAAGAGTGTCACGTCACAATTATATCACTATAAAATATAAATAGATTAGATTTATCATCATTTGACTCTTTAAATTGATTTTTTTTTAAATTTAATATATTATGATTTTAAATAGGATATTTTTTTATAATATTTTTAAAATTCCTAACTTTCTAAATTAAATTATTCGGAAATTAAATTGATTTATGATTTGAAAAGATATTTAATTTTAAAATTTATAAGTTTCACAATTAAATTCATTTGTAATTTTAAAATGTACTTTTAAAAAGTGTATAGATTTAAAATTTTTTTTAAAAGGCGTATAAATACGTTTCTTTTGTGGGTATTAACCAAATAATAG
Source organism: Nyssa sinensis (assembly GCA_008638375.1). NCBI lineage: Eukaryota > Viridiplantae > Streptophyta > Magnoliopsida > Cornales > Nyssaceae > Nyssa > Nyssa sinensis. The sequence continues at coordinate 588 of VIRR01000585.1, read as the reverse complement.
AGTCTTTCTCTTCCGTCTCTCTTCCGTTTTTCCTGATCTCTTGGTTTATAGCCACAAAAAATGTTCGGTTTCTATGCCTCTAGAGACCGGTTCGGCAGCAGTGACGGCGTCTGCCCCTGTTGCCGCCGGCGGTGGTGCTGGCCGGAAGGACGAATGGGCGACGGAGCTTTAACCGATATCGGCGGGGTTGGAAGTTTCCGGAGCGGAAAGATTTGGGCTTGGATTGGAAGATTGGGAATGTTTGCTATCTGAATCAGGACAAGATTAGTCTCTTTTCCGATGGATTGTTGGCGACATTGACGACGCGTCGTTCGGCCTCAAGCAATTGTTACAGGGTGCGAACCATAATGAGATTGATAACAATGTTTCGCTCGGCATCGTCGATCAGAGCTCTAGCTGCATACCCATCCCCACTGGTGGCTCTACTGGTAATGCAATGACAAGCATGACTTCTACATTATCTTGTGGTGGTGGTTCTGGGTTGTCTTAAAACGACCACAACAATGGAAGATTGCTTCAACCACACCCAATTCGTCTTCTGGAATTATTAATTGCAAAGGTCCTACTGTCGGGTTGAACTCTAATCCA
>VIRR01000583.1:0-35536 GCA_008638375.1 Nyssa sinensis | reverse complement strand
CAACTGGGCACAGAACACATCATATCATTGAACGTCAGCGTTATACCATTAGAGAGCAGCAGTCGTACTTATGGATTTTGTTCCTGCCGGCCCCACTGGGCACAGAAGGCGTCGTACGATTGGAAATCAGCAACCTTACTTATGAATCTTTTACCGATTCCTTCTCCAGGTAGTATGAGATGCATTACCCTCTCCCATTATCCCCTCCCCCATAGGAACATCATCATTTTGGGCGGGCATGCAACAGCGTACAGCCATCGCCACACTTTCGACTGGGGTCCGGTTCTGATACCACCTATAACGGCCCGCTCCACATGACATAATATTATCCGCTTTGAACCCAAAACAAACAATATTATGTCGTGTAGAACGGGCCGTACAGACTTGACCATCCAACTAATTTTATTCCAACAAATAGGCCATTATTTTATAATAATCAAACCCATTTGTGATAAGAATTTATTTAAATTTTAAGCATATTTTAAATACTATCAAAAATATTTAACAATTATTTTTTTCCAACTAAATTGTTCAATTTACGAGTATTAATTACAAATAATCATAAGAATTTTGTTATGATAAGAATTTTGAAAATCAACAAGTATAACTCGTGATTGAGATTCTAAAAAATTAATAAACAAACAACAAATTCAGTGATAAATGTAAAACATTGGATAAATGTTTTACATGGATAACTGAGAATTCAAGTTAGCAAATATACGTGTGTGTGTGTGTGGAAAAACATTGGATAAATGTAAGTATAATACACAATTTATTTATGTCAAAAAAAATCCAAAAAATAAAAGGAAATAAAATTATATATATATATATAAAGTCTCTCTCTCTCTCTCTCTATATATATATATATATATATATATATATATATTGGTGGTGGTTTCATGTCATGAAGCATTGAACCTAAAAAGTTTTGCCTCTTATTCTATCAAGTGTGTGTGTGTGTGTGTGTGTGTGTGTGTTTTAGTTGGGTGGAGTGGGGGGATTGGTTGCGGAATGGTTTCATGACAAAAAACTAAAAAGCATTCAACTGTTGAAAGGCTTACAGGTTCTTTAGAGCGATTGATTCCCAAGAATCTAGGCAATGGATAGTTAGTACTGAATACAGAATGTTTAGAATTAAAGTCGGCCAAATGTGATACGGACAACATGAATATTCTATGTATGGGTGAAGATAAGTGGATGCATTTGGTCACCACTGCATATAATTTTTCTTTTACTAGTATTTTATACAAAAGCATGTCCACCTTTGAAGTTGAAGTCCGCCCAACGTTTCATCTTTTTCCTTCCCACTTGAAGACGGCGGCCTGTATGCATACATTGGGTGCCTCAACTTTTTACCTTCAAGCGTATGCATACATACTGATGTTACACTTTCTCTTCTTCTGTCACTTATTAAAAATTAAAAATTTAAAATTAGAAATTCATTCTGATGATAAATTTAATAAAATAAAAAGATTGTAATTGAAAAAAGTATATTAAAAGTCAATTAAAAGCGTATTTTAGGACTTTATTGTACTTTAGAATTTTATTTATAGGCTGCAGATTTTCTAAATTGAATAGGATTCAGAGCCGTAGAAATAGGGATTTAGAGGTATCCAAAAATAGTAATTGTTATGTTGAATTCTATTTTTTTATTCTGAGTTTGGTAAGATATGTAAGGCGGTGACCAGTTCAGGACTCTTCTTGTAAATACTTTACAAAGAGGTAGGGTTAGAAATCTTGCGCCATTCTAAACAAAGCAGATCTGAACCACTATGTATCTGTCTCCACTGGATAGAAGAGTTTTTTTTAGTCTGTATATGGAAGTACTCTGTACACATACGTATCATGTTTAAATTGGTCTCTCACTTTACGGTCTATACATACATACATACATATAAACAGACACACACACACACACATATATATATATACACACACACACACACACATATATTTAATAACAAGGTCAGATGTACAAAACTTTTATAACGGGTAGGACTATCCTTATTTCTTTCTAACTCTAAAATTATTATTCACACTCTCACTTGCATCTCTACGAGCGAGAGTGTAAATTACAATTAAAAAAAAAGAAAAAAAAAATAGTTGCACCCTTTGTAATTTGAATTCTATTATATAATTAAAATGCATGTAATGAATTCATGCTTGATTTTAGATGTTAAGAGTGAGACCAAAATAACATGTATTTTAAGGTCGGAGTGGACTTTAAGATGAGCTACAGCTGCTAAACAATTTCACTCAAAAATTGAACATTTGTCATTACCATACTCAAAAGATGAGAACATACAAGTCTTTTCTTCTATTTTTAACTTGACATTACTTAATGCCCCTAAGCTTTAACCATCCTCACAACTCATGCTTCCAAATTGATGATTTTATTAGTCTTGTTTTAGGTTTATTTAGGGGCAGTTTTTTGGAGGGATGATTTTATTTTTAATATGACACAATATTATTAATGATTATGTCACATTAATAATATATTATTGGAATATAAATTTGAAAAATATAGCATTATTGATCCATTAATGAAAATAAAATATTATTCTGTTAGAATTTAATTATTATTATTTAGAAATTTTTTGATTTAAAAAAATTAATTATTTTTTTATATGTATAACCGTAGATAGAAAAATCAAATCTACGTTACGTATTCTCTATGGCTTCGTATGCCCAGACTTGTTTCGCAAGGACACGTGTAGAGTTCACAGCATAAGAGTGGAGAGAGACCACTCCATCATTGGACGGCATGCGGACACGTGTGCCAGAGCAGTAACAACCCGACCGAGGCTCACAATGTAGTAGTAGTAGTACAACCGGCGTCCAGATGGGCACAGCCAGCGAGAGAGAGACTAGGAACGTGCGAAAGTATCACCAGCCAAGGCTTCGCACGTGCTTGAAGGCAGACAGGTGGTTTTGGCAATCTTTTTGTTTTCAAGGAAAGAAACGCAAATGGGAAACAACAATACCAACAACAACGAAGGCCGGTTCTTTACTTTTTCTTCTTCTTCTTCTTCTTCTTCTTGAAAAATCATCATCCGGCGAGGAGCTTGTTCTCTCTTCCCCATTCGCTCTCTACAGTTATTCATACTTTAACATACAGATATATAATCATCAGCATCCACGTTCCAGAAACAGCTTCGATAGAGAGAGAAAGAAGATCTTCGCCATCTGAATCTGTATGGAACAGCTCGTCAACTTCATTATTCGACCCCCGAGGTAACACACCTACCACTTTCTACTTTCTCTCTCTCTTTCTCTATGTGTAATACACATATGTTTGTGGGTGCGTATATTCATATATATAGCTTAAGTTTACATTTCCCCAAAATCTTGAAATGGATATGTAGTGTTTTTCTGTTCTTGGGTTTCATTGATTGTTTTACTTCATGAGTTTTTGTTATTTTTTCTTTGTTGGTTTGCTGAAACTGAACCATTTATGATTTATTATTATTTCCTCGATACTTCGATTTAGTTTTTTTGATTAGTATTTATTGAATTAAAAAAATCGTATTATTTACTTGATTTGTTGGAGTTTGAATTCATTTTAGGTGATTTCTCTGGGCATCTGTTGTTATTTGGGTTCCTGATTTATTGGAGCTTTGACCTACCAGATCTTATTATTAATATTCAGTGAAAATTCTGTGGAATTCCATAAACTTTGAAATTTTTTTCCCCCTTTCAATATTTCATATCAAAAATTAAATTTCTATACGATTCTGACGAGATTGACATTTGTGCCACACTGCTCTGTCCCTCTATGTATATATTGTGGGTAATTAAGCTAAATTTTATTAGCAAATATAAAACAATATGTACAAAAACAAATGGAGGCATACCTCCCTTCACAAAGATACTGAACAAGCAGCCTGACAGCACAATTCAACTCCCAAGTTAGAAGGCATGCCGGTAAGACAATAAAAAAATGAGAAAATTACAAAATTACTACTACACTCATCACATAAAGCCAAATAGAACTATATAGCTTGAAAATCTTCAAATCTGATACCAAGTCCTGCACAAGTGTCACTGCTGCAATAGTAGATTACATGCAGCTTTGTAAACAACTGTGGATATTGTTGGACCAACAGAATGCTGCATATAGTATCCATGTGAATAAGTATGCAGATGCTATCCTATCTGCGAGCACCAGTTCAACTCTCTCTCACTAGATTTTTTTTTAATGGTTTTTTTGAGGTTTGGGGTGGTGGAGGTTATTTTCTTTTGTGCTTTTTGTTGTTGTTGTGGAGTCACTTTTCTGGTTTTAGTAGGGTAGGACGATGTTTGATTTCAACATTTCATCTTTTCTTGATCCTATTTTTTGGTTTTGGGGACTCTCTCTCTCACTAGATTTTGTTTTAATGGTTTTGTTGAGGTTGTTTTCTTTTGTGCTTTTTGTTGGTTCACCCTTTGCATGTTCATGGGTTATGCCCCCCTTGGTGCCTTTAGTGATCACTATATCAATAAACAAAAATGTTGCATGCCAGGTAAATCTGAACCGTAAATTACTTTGTTATTCAGTGTTTGAGTTACAGTTCCTTGAGGCAGCCAATAATTGAACCATAAGGATATATTATTTCCGTTTCCAAGTAAATAACCTACCATAGGCAAAGTTTTAAATGACCGTCATTAGGTTACATAACGATTGCGGCAGATCCTGTGATCTTCCCCGCATAGTGGGTTGAACAAATTTCACGGCCGTTACGACCTGTTTGCTTAACAGAATTATAAAATTCGCTGTAACATTCTGTTTGTCTGACAGAATTATAAAATTGGCATTTTCCTTTTTCTTCTTCTTTTTTTTTTTCTTTCATTTTTTCGTCAGATTAAGGTTTCTAACATTCCAAAAACCTTATTTTTTGTTTAGATATAGTGAAAAGGCCTCATAAATTTGAAAAAAAGTTGCTTATATTTTATATATAAAGGTTAGGTTCTTCGATATAATTGGTATGCGTTCCAATCACTTTTCAAACTGAACAGTGAAGATGTAAACAATTTAACAAATGTTCATTCAAATAGGTATCCATGGAAAGCCAGGTCCTAAAATTTCATTTTCCTGTTGCTAGAATGAGTTGGGTTCCCATAAGCAGACATTGATGTAGGATATTGACTTAATGCAATCCCATTGTAGATGTATATGTTCTGCTCCGGTATTTAATAAAAATAGCTTATAACTCTTCCAAGTTGTTGCAGTTTTAAATATAACTTTCTTTATTACCTTAGTGATGTAGTTGCCCTTATTATTATTTAACATTTTATCTTTTCTAAAAGTTAATTTAAGAAATAACCGGTCTACCTCTTGTTGGGCTGTAGAGCTGAATACAACCCAAAAAATGATTTATTGGATCAAGAATTCATGCTCAAAGGGAAATGGTTCCAAAGGAAGGATTTGGAGGTAAGACATAATTTTTTATATTGAAGATTGCTTAGTTTTTGCTGTACTTTAACTTCTTAAGCTATGAACCTCGTTTCTTGTTAATATAAAAATTGATTATTACTATTATAAAGATACCAATATTGATGGAATAACAAGCTTCTTGCCAAATATTTGTTAACACCTAGTCAAGCAACTTTAATTGGGACTTTTAAAGTTATGAAACTGTATGTGCTGAGAGTACAGGATACTGTGATGTAGGGCAAGTGCAGGAAAGACTCTCTTACTGGCTATAATATCAAAATTGTTGTAGGACAGTGAACAGAGATTTTTTTGATAAGTAGATGTAATTTTATAAAAAAAGAGTGCCAGAGGGGGGCAAGCCCATAATAACAAGGGATAGGCTACAACAGTTAAAGCCTTAAACTCCCCAAAAATCGACCAAGGAGCCTACATACAAAGGGAAAGCCTCTCTGGCCCAAAAATATAACAAACACAAAAAATTATCTTTGATAATAGGAGGCGGCTTCTCTAACTCCTCAAGAATCCTTCTATTCATCTCCTTCCAATTGGACCACACCAAACAAATAGGTGCCATCTTCCACACCACACACATTTTTTAATACGGCAGCCCATCCATCTAAGATGGAGCTCTCGCAATGAGGCTGGAAGCACCCACACACAACCAAGAATAGAGAATAGAAGATTCCAACAATCCCTCGCCGCCGGACAATGTTTAAGAAGATGGTTGACCATCTCCTCCTCACTCTTACACACATTATATCTATTAGCCAACTAAATCCCCTTCATTGAAGATTATTTGCCGTCAAAATCCCTTCCCAGGATGCCTCCCAAGCGAAGAAGGCAGCCTTAGTTGGGACATGTGAATACCAAATCAATTTCCACAGGAATTACACCTCCCTATTATCAATCAGCATGTTGTAGTAGGGGACTATACATTGAATTCTTTTGCACTAGCGACCTTCCAAATAAGGGCATCTTCGCGGCTTGAATTAACTTTGACCCTGTACAGGTGTTCCATCAACTGCGTAACCTCCTCAACTTCTCAATCCAAAAAAATTCTTCGAAAATTGGGGTCCCAAACTAACTGTGCAGCTTCCCAAAAACAGCACTCATCCACCCAAGCCTCTTTGTTAACAGCCAAACTGTACAAAAGGGGAAACCTCTCCTTCAAGGCCATGTCCCCACACCAAGGGTCTGCCAAAACTTCACTTCAGTACCCTCCGTGGCCCCAAAGTCTCCATCCCCTCAGAAAACCAATCTCCTTCCTTGCTTCCAATTCCAGAAGCCACTATCGATCTCCATAATGCTTGACCTTCCACCCCACATCCTCAGAGCCACTTTCCCAACAGAGATTTGTAGAAAATTTTTAGGCATTTGACCCCCAAGCCTCCCAAGGATGATGATTGCACAGTTAGGTGAGGAAACATAAGCATTTTGGAGGATGGAGATGGAGATGTGGAATTTCTTCAGATAGGGGAAAGGGGTAGAAATGTGGTGTGAAGGATGAAGGTTACCAGGTGAGAGATAGAATGGCTCTGTGCAATCTTGGAGGAGATATCTGAAGGAAAAGATGGCAGTTTTTCCGTCATGGTCTTCCCGGCAGAAGGAGATCTATGCATTTGCGGTGTATGTCGAATGCTGAAGGTGGAGTTACAGGCCGGTGACGGGAGGCCTTGCATATATATTCCTGAAGTAGACAAGGGTGGGAATGGATGTTGGCGGCGAAAGCTTTTGGAAGCTCGGACTCTCGTAACCCAGGAAAGGAGGAGGCTTAATGAGACCATACATTGAGGTAGCAGAAGTCAAGGCTTGGCCGCAGACGCCATTATCAGTGGAGCTTGGTCAAAGAGGAGAATGGGAAAATGTGAGGATTCATCTGTGGTTGTGTGATGATCGTTTCGAGTATTTACAGCAATGCTTGGTGGGGAGGATTGAGGATTATCTGTTGCCGATACCGGAAAGTTATTTGTTGGTATAAAAAATTATGAAGTTTTGGGGTTCGTAAAATGTAGGAGGAGGGGGCATGGTTTAGGGTTGTAATGACACCAGGAGAGAGAAATTATGAGGGCTGTTTTGGGGCTTTGAACAGTACCTGGGAACAATGATATGGCTGGCCTGTGCTCTTATGGGTGCTAGGGTTTAATGACTGAAGTAGGAAGGGGTTGGGCTTTCATAATAGAACTTCTTAGCTTAGAAAAAAAAAGTTTAAAAATCTAGCTGTAGGCTTTAAAAGCTTATAAAGCACAGAAAATTTTTAGAGAAGGAAGGTGGGGAAGTGCTAGGGTTTCCCCTAAAACTTGATGCTAGGGTTTACCCTATGATCTGATGCTAGGAATCAGTCCTTATTCCTTTGTGTGTCAGATCTTGGAATAAAAATTGTAGCACACAATCTTCAGAGGATATAATTGCTGGAATTTTTTTCTGCTACTTGTTCTCTACTAAATTGAAATCTCACACTTCTAGGTAATATTAGCTCTGGGAGGACTTGAACTCTAGAGAATCTTAGAGACCTTTACTTATAAAATCCATAGAAAACTAGACCTAATAATCCATTTATTAACAATATAAATCCCAGAAATCACTTTTAACCCATTTCTAACCGTAGATAGACTTGTAAGACTTAATGACACATTAATGAAATTGACAACAAAATATTAACTTTAGGTTTATATGAAATAAGACTCAAACAACTCAACTCAACAAAGTTTTGTGCCAAGTATTTGAGATCAATTATGTAAATTTTGTTTCACCATTTAGCCTTTTTAGGGCCCAATTTTAGTCAAATTACATGCTACCATATCTTTTCTAATTATCTCAATGTCGTTCATTCTTACAGGTGCGGTTATTGGTTTTTTTTATACATAGACATATCATCTTGATCAGTTTTCTCTCTTCTTATCTCCCAATGTGTTATTTCTCCCATCTCATGAATATATTCTTTTTCATTTTTTTCCTTTCTTGTCTCACCACACATTCATCTCAATGTCCACATTTGGACCCCAAGTGGAACTTGCCTTGAAATTGAACCAACTTATAAGATTTTTCTCCACTAAATTCACTTTCTTATGAATATCAATATCATACAATAACTAACCCCATCTTATCATGTACATCATCATGGAAGTGACGATACATTGAGAAATTGACACTTAAGTATCAACAATAAGGAAGAGATAAGAAACATGATAGGTGAATATCTAGTTGTTCGTTTTCCCCTTAGTAACCTGTTAAACCCCATAGAAAGCAAAGCAACTAAAAGACAGATGGTTCTTCACAAGAGGACCTGAAGTTAAAACGAAAGTATGCAATGCAGATATATATTTAGACATGAATATACTATATATATATATATATATATATATATCTAAGAGCCATATATTATATCCTATCAAAAGAGAACCACCTTTTTATATTTTTCCTTAAGTAACTCTTCTCAACCACCAATGAGTACCTATATTTAGTTTCCGGTCTGTTCATTGTTGGGCTGCAAGCCTTCAATCCCACTTCTTTGTTATTAGTATTTGTACATGGTTTCCAATATTTAAATTATTTTTCTTTCAAATTATATCTTAGATGTTATTTTTCCCAATGATGATAATTTTAAGATATTGTTAAACTTGTTAAAAATGATAAAATGGTATTTCTTGTTAGTTTTACTATCCTTAGCCATCTTATTTATATGGATTAACAAATGAACAACTAGGTGCCTCCCAGCTATTGTACCATTTGTTTTCTTGTACCTTTTACAAAGCATTTAGCAGATGAATAAAACCCTCTGCCACACACACATACATTTGAGAAGTAAAGTATTTGCATATTACTATAGGCACCAAGGGGGTGCTCCCATATACAACAAAAAATACAACTGTAGTCACAATGAACTAAAAAAAAGAAGAAAAATTATCTATAAACAAGGTGGAGCTCCCTGGAAGTCAAAAGTAAAGGGAACTTAGCAATTTAGCTTTTACATTTCACCAAGGGGATTCTACACCTTCAAAAACTTTACAATTTCTCTCCCTCCATATGATCCACCATAAGCATAAAGGGGCCATTCAGCAAGCTCCACTTGACCTGCTCACCACGAAGCTTACACTCCACCATAGACTTTGGCATAACCCAGCCTACTCCAAAGAGACCAATAAGTAAAATTCAAACTGCCTTTTTGATTGGACAATGGAATAGAAGATGGTTCACCGTATCTTCATTCGCTTTACACAAGCAGCACCAATTAACAATTACTTGGCTCCTCCTCAAATTGCCAATATTTAAGATGTTCCCTATGGCTGCACACCACGCAACAAAAAAAAAAAAAAAAAAACAGATTTGAGAGGGACTTTGGTTTTCCAAATAACTTTTGAAGGGAATTCCTGATTTCTTTCCTCTTTCAAGATGCCATAATATGACCCAACCTCAATAATCTTGTGCTTAGTTCCTACCCACTGTAACTTGTCTTCCTCTTCCTCATTAGTGATGTGTCCATCAAGCATGCCATAGAAAGCTATCATCTCAACCATCTTCCAATCCGAAAGATGCCTAATGAAGTTGATACCCCACACCAACTCCCCTCCAATCCTCCTGCAACATTCCGTACTTGAAATTTGTCTCCTCAGTGCAATGTGGTGTAAATGGGGGAACACCTTGTGAAGAGTCCCTCTGTCACACCAGATGTTAGTCCAGAATCAGACCCTATAACCATTATCCACCTTCCACTGAATATGTTTGGAGAACTCATCCCAACCACACGTGATACCCCCATACGCATAGTGGATTCTTTTACGTCTCTAGGGCACCAATCTCTCTCTCTTTTGGCCCATAATTGCTATCAATTACCCTTCTCCAAAGACTACTCATTTCCATCCCGTACTTCCATAACCATTTTCTTAAGAGAGACTTATTAAACATCCATAGGTCTCGAAACCCCAACTCTCCATTCCTCAACAGGGTGCACACCTTTTCCCAATCCACTAAATTATACTTGAAGTTTTCACTATTACCCTTCCATAGAAGATCCTGCTATAATTTTTCCAATTTGTGAACCATTGCAACAAGCACAAGTAACAAGGACATAAAATACGTAGGCAAATTGGATAAGGTGCTCTTTATATGAGTAAGCCTCCCTCCCAAAGCTCTGTTGGAAGCCCCAAGAGGCAAGCCCAGGTATTGAATTGGCACAGATCCCACTTTGCACCCTAAAATGGCTGCAAGAGCCTCACAACCCACCATGTCCCCTACTACTATAAGCTCGCTCTTATTGATGTTGATCCTTAAACCCTAGACAGCCTGGAAGCAAACCAAAATACACCAAATATTGCAAACTGAGCTATCTTTGCGTCGCAGGAAATCACTGTATCTTGGATTTTATTTTTTTCTTGATCATAATAATTTTTTATTTTTTTTTTTGATAAGTAAAGATGTATATATATTAACTGTGCCCAAGAAAGGCAACAAGGGCAAAAAACCCCCAAAAACTTTACAAAGGTCTTAAAGACCTCAAAAAATCTACAAAAGAAGGGACATTGACTGGGGAAACCTCTTTAGCCCAAAAAAACAATAAGCGCAGAAACGAGTCTCTGAATATGGGAATGGGAAGCTTCACATCTTCGAAGACACGTTTGTTTCTTTCAAGCCAAATACTCCGTAACAAACAAATAGGAGCCAGACGCCAAGGGCTGTTAATCTCTTCTGAAAAGTTGCGCCCAGTCCAAGCTAACAAAAGATCCCTGACTGAGCCAGACATGACCCAAGAAATACCAAAAAGAGCAAAAATCATGTTCCAGCAACTCCAAGAAAACGGTCGATCATAATAATTTTAAGATATTGTTAAACTTGCTAAAAGTGCTAAAATGGTATTTACTCTTAGTTTTACTGTCAGTAGCCAAATTATTTATATGGATTAACAAATGAACAAGGTAGGTGCCTCCCAGCAATTGCACCAGTTGGTCTCCTTGTACCTTTCTCATAGCATAAGGCAGATGACTAAAACCTCTGCCATTAATGAGGTGAATGGATTTTAGATCTTGGTTTATGAATCATCAAATCGTGTTAAAATGAAATCTTGGATCTTTCTGTAGGAATACTTGGAAAGCTTGCACTAGAAAAGCTCAACAATGGATTTTGGCATCAAATTTGAATTGTTGCTTTGGGAAGCAACCCAACTTGAGAATTTTCTTAAAAAATCCTGAGCCCTAACTAATTTATGTAACTTATATTGATAGGCTGGTTCCAGTCGGCAATTAAATGCAGCATATGATAAATGTGGTGCCATAAGAAGTTGCCTGGATGAAATTTTTATATTTTGACATGCCTTGAAAGGACATTGAAGTATCATTTCCACGCATGGCTTGCAAGCCTATACACATGGGCAATGACCAGCTCAGAAGTTACTTAGTTTGTTTTGCCCATCTTAAAGTTACTTTTAGTATGAGATCAGTATTAGGACTGATCCTTAAATATGGGACCATTGCATCTATGGGCCAGGAACAAAGGAAACAGAAATGGTGTTAAATGGAAGGGACTTTGTCAGTGGAATATATGGAAAATAAGCTATAGTAGGAGAAAACCGGAAACCATGGAAAATAAGCTGTACAGGCAGGTGAATTGGCTGGAAAATGGCTTAGAACCAGACATATTAGGTTTGACTCTCCTTGGGCTTACCGAAGCATGTTGTTTGCGGGTGATTTCGGAAGTTCTCAATTCAAAATGGAATGGGGCACCCTGGAGCATGAACCTCTGATTGCAGCTATTAGATATATTTTCATCATATGAAAAACCATGTATATTGTGGCTATCTCTTCTTTATAGAACAATTCGTTGCAAGTTTTTTCTTTTTTCTTTTGGTAGGTAATGATGTTGTAAATGCTCAATTTAAATTTTATGAGATCGTACATTTCTTGATGCCCTACTTTATCATGAGAAATTAAATCTGTTAACTTTGATCAAAGTTACTTATAATTTTCTTATTTATCAGGTTTTCCCGAGTTGGCGGGGAGCTTCCCTCAGCCGGCAAGCTCGAGTGCCGAAGATATATGCTCGGCGGCAAAAGAGGCTGCTTTGCTCCTCAAGAGGCCGACAGGAGAGACACATGCCGGACTCTCCCCAAGTCAAATTCAAGCCGTTAAGGATTTCCCACTCGACTCACCAAGGTGGATGGAGTTTTCTGGTGCTTTTACGGTAGAAGATGGTGCCATTTTTTCTAATGGCACTGAGATGACTGAGTGGGAGGAAATGGCTGATGATTCTCTTTGGGATCCTTAGAAAGCATTCAGTATATTATAAACTACAATGAATATTATAAGCATTCGGTATATTATAAGAATCCCTTTTGTCATTTTTCTGATGTGAGATGCATTTTTTTTTTTCCTCCAACCATGAGATAGATTGAGCTCTGTTTTTAGGACCCATATTTGCATACTTTTACCAGCTTGTAAAACATTTGTATGATACTCATCAACAATTGACTAGGGTTTAAAAAAAAATGGTTTGTGATAAAATAAAATAAATAAAAATAGTGCCATTGATTTTATATAAATTTAATAAAATATTAAGACACCCAATTTGTTATCAAAAGTGTAGTAACAATCCAATGAAATAAAACCAGCTAAGATTTTTTTAAAATTATAAAATTGCATGTTCTCACTCGTTATTATTAAGTGATTTTACTCGATCAGATATCCAAACAAAAAGACATAAATCATTCCAAACATTAGAGCAGTATTTATCAACAATTACGATCAGAAAAGGGATAATGTAATCTTGCCACTAACCTCAAGAACAATCTCTACCATAAAGAAGGGTAGCATCCCAAATCCAAAAACAATTGCAGCAAAAGCGAATGCAAATCTGCTCATTGCAGATTGGCCTAAATTATTAAGATCACGAAATTCTCAGTATCATTTCGCACTCATTCAAAAGGGCATGCTTTCTCGAACTCCTTTTGCTCTTTGCGACATAACTCAAACTCATCTGTATGGTAGTACATACAACCAGGATAAGCATCCATCTCTTTTGTGCACCTCTGGTGAAGTTCTCTCAGCCTACAGAGCAAAATAAATTTGATAAATTCTTAATGTAATAAAAAAGAATTCACCCTTTTTTTTTATTTGAAGTTATTGCAGCAAGAGGGAAATGATGTTGCTGTACTTGTGGCTATGAACTGGAGTATTTTTAGGTGCAACACCAAAAGCTTGGGCTGAGCATGTCTGACAGCAGTAATCTCAGGCAAATAATGCCAGAAGTTATGTCTATACCCAATCCACCCCTCTTGCTGCACATTGATGGAACCAATACCAAAGTGACACATGCGGCTATAAAGAAATTAGGAATATGTACAAAATAAATTATCAACGCAAGCTTTTCACAACCAGGGAGGAATATAACCTTAAGGTAATCTAATAGGCTAGAGGGAGGATGAAACAAATGATTTGAGCCATCAAAGTCTCATGTTCCATTGGACAATGAAGAGAAGAAAAAGGGAAAAAGATATGAAATAAAAGGCGAAAAGGTCCAACATATAAACGGACTTCATTGAAATTAAGGGAAAAAAAGGATAATTATGATTCAAAATAGAGAAACTTTAATTTAGGAGAAGGGGGAACAACTCATCCTAGGAAGCAAAAATGGTTGATGACCAGTGCAATTACTCAGCTCCATGATTATGCATGGAAAGGATTCAAACTCTTTGTTGGCTCCACAGAATTGGAAGCATGGAATTTGTAAAGCGACACACTAGACAAGTCAACTAGTTCTCCAAATGGCTTCTTAAGCCTACTCCTGTGTAAATTTTATCACTAAGAGATTTATGATACAAGTACTTGTAATCTCCCAGTTGTGCATCAACTCACTATCAATTTTTGCTTCTTAATTAGTATAATTCACTATCATTCAAATGATCCTTTTTAAGTTATAGTCATCTGTTTATAGAGGAAAAAATGCCAAATATCCTTCTAATAAGTATTATGACATTTCAAACTACAAGAATATCCAAGGAGGAACTATTAGAGTACATTAACGCAAGATCATTGTGAACTGAATCTACCTTAAGCCAATAGCTTGCAGAAGGCAGCATTCATAAGCTTATGGATGAAAATGAATTAACAAAACCAAAGCTAGAGGTTTTGATGGACCATACAAGGGTTAGTATAAAGTTAGGTTGGGAGCTAACTATCCTCATTATCACATGATCTGGTTCTGGATAACATTAGCCTAGATTGTGATGAAATTTCAGTAATGATGCCATGTAATGCTTCTCACGTAAACATAAGAAAATTCAGAGATCATGGAATGTAGAAATGAAGCTTTAAAAGAACGATCTGAATTATCTTAGGAAATAGAAACAAAGCTTCTTCTTTTTTCGATAAGTAAATAGAATGATCTAAATTATTTTTGGAAATTGACAATTATTTTTAACTTTATTGGGTACTGCAGAGATGAAGTGGAGCAGAAACAAATGAATCTTTACATTGCTCTAAGAATCAGCCATCAACTCTTTATTCTTTCAGGGATTGACTTTGTTGAGTAGTAAAACGAGCTCCATTATGAAATTAACAGATAGGAACGAATAAAGGGTCTCAAATAGGAATAAGCTAAGGGTTTCATTTGATAGGAGTAGGCTTAATTTTGCTTGACCTCACCATATACAAAATAAACAAATAATTAGTTAATAAAGAATCTAAGACTTCTAGTAGACCTGGTTTTGGAAATCCTACAAATCCTTAAATAAAAGACATCACTAACTAGGGAGTGCTGTACGAAATTAGATAGAAGTATTGCATATGATTGATAATCATAAAATTCCAAATCTGAATTTAGTGTAAACGCTAAATGTACTTCCCCAAGTTAAATTCCAAAGGCTGGTGAGGAGACATCTTCAATTTACATTAACTAATCAGAGGGACTTCAATTGCGAGAAGATAAAATGAACTATTTACTACACTTACAAAAAAAAAAAAGGAACTATTTACTACATTGAAAATTCATTTATTAGTGTCTAAATTACTTTGAAAAGCTTTTCAATATGGGTGAACCAGAAATTTGTAGCTGTTCTGAATTTCAACCCAAAATTGAGAGAGGTACCAATTAAGTAAATGCAGTTTGGAGACAGAAATCATTGTTTAGAAGGAAATGAGCTTGTAGGAAATTTGAAATCATCCTCCTGAAGGAAAATAGTCGTCTACTTATGGAAGCAGCAGTCTCAAACATAGTGGAAAAGAAGAACTATTATGCTTGTATGAATACAATAAATGGAAGTAAAAAAGGCCTTGTCAATGGATTGCATCACATCAGCTATCATCTTTGACAGTTGATAATGTTTTCAATATTGTGCTGTCTTTTGATTATATTGATGTATTTTCAAATCAATTACCAAAAAGTTATATGGAAAAGAATCCAAAACGATAAATCATAATAATTGGAAGTATTGTAGATGATTGATGCCTATCATAATTCAACAGGAACATCATATTATTTCAAACCTTGGCCATTTAAGATTCTAAGGTAAATATCGTCACACCAGCCTTCAATTTAGTCTCATGATCAGCGAGTCAGTGGAATCAACAATTATAAACCAGGAACAATACACACACACATATATTTTAATAGGTTGGGACAATGTTAGGATCGTTCTGGTACGCAGAACGGGAATGCAGTGGAATAAATACTTTAAATACGGTATGATGGAGGTTAAGTTTATGCAGATGACATAGGTGAATTATGATGGGGTATGTCTAATTGTAAGAGTGTCTTCTTTTCACCCAGAGATGATTAATATCATTGAAGTGCACAAGTTTTCTTTTCACCTAGTGATGATTAATACATTGAAGTGCACAAGTTTTCTTTTCACCTAGTGATGATTAATACTGTAAAGATCCGTAAATTTTTTTTTTATGAAAAGGAATAAATAATTTTTTTTTTTTAAAACAAATTAAAATTTAATTAACTAATTAAATTAGTTGAGGTATAAAATCTACTCAACAAAATTTAAGTGAGTACATGTATATGGGTAGGAAATAAAATAATATACAAGGCAATTGGGTTAAAAAAAAAAAAACAAAGAAGTGTGTGGCGGTGGTTTATGTAAAGTAAGGATAAAACAAAAGAAAAAAAAAAAAAAGAAGAAGAAGAAAAGAAGTGAAAGTGTGTGCAGTGGAAACAAAAGGAAAGAAAAAAAAAAAAGTAAAAGATAAAGGTGTGGTTGACTTTAACCACACCAAGTAACACACATAAACACACACACAAAATCCAGAGATGGACAGCGGCGTGGAGAAGGAGAGAAGAAGAGAAGAAAAAAAAAAAAAAAAAAAGAGGAAGAAAGGAAGAAGAAGAAAAAGAGAAAAATTTGGCAAATCATTCGGGCATTCGTGAGGGCCGAGATCTACTGCCGCTTTCTTTGATTTTGAGCGATTTAACCGGAAAAAAATCAAAGAACACTTTGCCAAAATTGTACAAAAGTGAGGTAAGGTTTCTAAAACTTATGAACTAGGAATGAATAGGTTGCTAGATGACATTCATTCATAAAAGCATGCTAAGATTGCCATGTCGTGTGCTAGATTTCAATTTTGTTAATTAATATGTACATGAAGCATGCCCATGCATTCTCAAATTAAAATCTGTGCTTATATTCGAGTTATTGGGATCCTAAGCATGTGTTTTATTTAATAATATTGTTACCACTCACACTTGTGAGGAGTGTGGAGTGAGAAAAAAAATATATATATATACATATATTTGTTTTGTACAAAAAAATAAAAAATAAAAAAAATCCTTGAAATGATTAAATAAGGAGTGAGAATGAAAAGAACCAAGAGTGTTGGTTTAGAACACGTTTTGTGTGCTTATGAGATGATGTGAGGACTCGAAATGTTGCAGTGTGGGTTGAGTTGTAAATGTGTATATCCGAGGTTCGACGGTTGAGTCGAGAGTCCTGCGCGGTGGTACAGGCTATGGTTGCCTACAGGTTAGTAGCCTGTGAAACCATGTTTCGCTATATCGGAGGCGAGGTGGTTACTTGATGAATGGTGAATTAGGACTTTGGTATTTTTTTTTGGGCTTTTAATAAAACCTAGAGATTTAGAAAATTGATCATTGTTTGAATGAACTCAAGTGGAACTTAAGTCAATCTCATAAAATGTAACAAGACGAATATGAACTCTGTATACGCTTAATTGATTATAAACTATCATGGCATGCCACCCACTGAGCACAAGCATACACTTTTATGCAACGTTCACGTTTCATTTGTTTTAGTTATCCTACTGGGGTACTGACCCCTATCAGATGCAGGTACCGGGAAGAATCCCGCGTCTTGAGGAGTACATGGTGATAGACTTGATGTGCCTCTTCTTTTTGGGCTTACAGGATATATACGAAGACATACTATGATGTGAATGGAATGTTCTCCATTATTTTTTTGTTAACCATGTAGTATGAAATTCGTATATTTCTTGAGATATGTAAATGTGCTTGATATGTATTTTGGAACATGACGTAGTAACTTAGAAATGAATTTCATATATAGAAATGTATGTATTATAATGTATGTTTAGTAAGATGAGAAAGAAATGAAATGATGTATGTATTGAATTATATAATTGATGTGCATGGATTATCGGGTAGGCATAAAAGACAAAACTAGTCAATAATTAAGGTGAACCCTTTCGATTTTTTTTTAAGATCTAGTGAGATATTTTAACTAATTTAATCATTTTAATTTAACTTAATTTAACTATCACACCTTCGGGTTACGGGGCCGGGGCGTGACAAATACATTTTAGTGCAAAAGCTGTCCATACAATTGAAAATTTATTATATTAAAATGTAACATGTTAAAGCATTGAACAAAGGGAACAAAAAATGTTCCCTGTTCTAGAACGTCCATACCAAAACGAGGATTGTTAGGTATTAGTATTTTCTGTTAACTATG
Source organism: Nyssa sinensis (assembly GCA_008638375.1). Classification (NCBI taxonomy): domain Eukaryota; kingdom Viridiplantae; phylum Streptophyta; class Magnoliopsida; order Cornales; family Nyssaceae; genus Nyssa; species Nyssa sinensis. The sequence continues at coordinate 17,207 of VIRR01000583.1, read as the reverse complement.
TGTAGGAACAAGATACATGTAGAGTTGACCAAAAAGAAAAATGAAAGAGGGTTGGGGGGCATTCAGGCAGAATCACACTCTGACTCAGCATAAAAAAGAAAAAAAGAAAAAACACATGAACTGACAAAAATCTCAGTTCCCCAAAAAAGTCAGCGCTTGTTAGTAATTCATTGCCCTAACATGATACTTGTACAAAATTCAGTTAGTAGAACTGAGTGCATTTCAACTATTTTCTTTCATTATAAGAAATTTGGGACCCAAAATTGAAAACAATGCCAACTTATTTTGGCACTAATTGGATAGAATTCACAAAGTAATTATTTTTCTTTCACGAGCAAAATTTACTAAAATTCATCCTCTCAAAAGCAAATTAAGTACCTCAAAATGGCAAGCAAACAGCACCTGGAAAATGAAGAGTACTCCTTTAAATAAGGAGTAGACAAGTAATCAGTCCGCTTAAACGATTTCAGGTACATGATCTTCTTCTTCTTTATAAAATTGCAACTCATTTCATAAAATGAATAAGGGCACAAATATATATATATATATATATGTACGTGTGGATATATATCTGAATCTATACGTATATACTTACAGGCTAAAGACGCAGCGTGTGACTTGATGGCCTTTGTCGAGGCATTTCTCAGGGTTAGGATCATCCTTTTTGCAATTGAGAAAGGCAAGATTTTGACTTCTGCATTTCGTCGCTATGTGCTTCGACGACGCCATCAGTACGGCCGACGTCGGGATCGGTTCTCCTAAGGTATCCACAGTGCTCGCCATCTCCAACGACGATACGATCGATCCAAAAAAAAAAAATATATATATATATATATATATATATCAGTAAGGCCGTCTGTTTGGTTACTGAAAAATAAAAGAAAAGCATGAAAAATTTGAAAGTCTTATATAGGTAGAGGGGATAACAAGTTTTTCTTTCCTTTCTCAGCAACCAAACAGTAAATTAACAGAGGTGAATCAGGAGTTCGGAATCTCAGTACCTTTTTCTCTCGCTTCGGGTTTTTCTCAAAACTGACGACTGACGAGTTTAAGGCGCCCAGAGAGGCAGTCAACGCTAACATGCGCTAGGGAAACAAAATACCTCCGTGGAAATAAACTCAATGATGACGGCATTTATGTGTTAAGGCTCAGTTTGGTTAGGTGAAGAGCGACGACAAGTGAAGGGAAGAGAAAAAATTTAATTTTGTTAAGAGTTTGATTAATAAGATAGAGAAGTTTTTTTTATAAAAATAGAAAATATGTAATTGTATAATTTTTTTAAAATATAATTTTTTGTTTCTTGCAAAAATTAGAGAAAAATATTTTTGTTCATAAAAATTAATTTATAATCTATATTAGACTCACTTGTTTATGTGTTAAAACATATTTAGGATTAGTATATATAACTTTTTGTACTTTATTTTTTTACTATACAATTAAATTATCAAAATAATTTATGTTTGCAAAAAAAAAACTCTTCATTTTAATAAGGTAATTTGAGTATTTGGACTTAATACAATTTTTTATGTGTGTGCAAATATATATATATATATAATATTAAAGAAATAAGCAACAATGTCTTTCTAGAACTCTTATTTCATATAAATAACATATTATCTTTTCAAAAAAAATTTGTACGTTAATAAAAAATAAATAACATAAAAAAACTTCTCATTTTAATAAAATAAGATAATTTGAGTATTTAGACTTAATACATATTCTTATACTACATATATATATATATAATATTAAAAAAATAAGTAACAATATTTTTTGAAAACTCTTTTTTTACATTAATAACATTTTTTTGGGACTTTTTTGTTCTTCAATAAAAATTAATGAATATAAAAAAATTTAATTTTTTTTATCAACTGAAAAAAAAAATTTGAATATGAAATTTGAATTTTTTTTTCAATATAACTTTCTTGCCACTTTCGTAATTTTTTTTTTTTTCATAATCAAATGAATACAGGAGATTTTTTTTTCACTTTTTCTTTCTTTTACTTTACTTTTCATTACTTTTATTTTCTAGTATTGAATTCATCCTAATCGAATGAAATCCAAGTAAAAAGTCAATTCAACCAAACAACGGATACTTTTTTTCTACCCTCAGCTCCGATTTCCACACACACACTCCCTAGGGTTATTGGGTTGGCGACCCACGATGGTGAAAATTTGAACAGTAAGTCCAAAATTATCACTCCTTCATTGGGAAATATTTAAGGTTGTTTATATATTTATCACTCTACGCCTATCAGTTCTCTATATTTGATAGAAGACTCAGCTTCCTTTGATTTTGTATGTACATGGGAGTGAATGTACATATTTATGTGCGTGTATATGTAATACATGAAGCTTGTAGGCCCTTGAAAATTTACTCCGGATTGGATTGAGATAATCAAAAGAAAACGAATGAAAAGGAAAAGAAAAAAAAATTATTTTATACTTATTTTAAAAATAGGAAAAAGAAAACAAGAATGAAAAGTTACTTAATCCTTATTTAATGACGAAACAAAAGTGTTAGGAATTTTTTTTTTGAAGATGATGTATTACAATATATGAATAACAATTAATCAATCAATTGAATCAACGAACCCAAACCAATTAGGATTTTGTTTCTACTTTTTTTTAAATAAAAAAATTTCTATTTTATATTTTATATTCAACTAATAAAACATCTTTTTTTATTTCTTTTCTCTCCTCTATCTTATCCTTTTATTTTTTTTTCTCATTAATTAACCAAACATGAAAGTAAGGGTTACATTTTTCTCTCATTTTCTTTTCCCCCCACTTATCCAAGCACAATATTAGTCTAATTCTGGTTGCCAGTGGATTGAAAGAGTAACAATTAGCAGCCGAAGTTCTAGCAACTAAGGAATCTATTACAAGCTGGTCGTTACACTGCCAGCAAAACAACCCTGCGAGACTAACTTGCTGTACTCTGAAAAACACACAAAGAAGTAGGAGAAACTCCTTTATCAACCAGTCTACCGTATCAAAACATGATTTTTGATTGCAACCCATAACATAAAAAGATTGTCTAGGAATAGCTTTGCTAAAGCACAAGAAGTTGTCCCTTTTATCATTTTAAACAAATGATCCCAAATCCAATTGACTGGTGCCAGTTTATATCTCAAAACAACATAGGGTACATCCAACTGAGAACTAACCATTATTCAAAGATTATCAGTTAACTATATCATTTTTAGGAACAGAGGGAAGTGAAGGTAAAAGAGCCTGATTCAAATCCAACAAATGAGTAGAATTATTCTGGGGGCCATCTTCATTCAACGCCATAAACAATAGCACTAACCTTAGCCACCTTGCCAATCCCAGCATCATATATATCACAAGAGTTTGCATAATATTGTGCAGTATTGCAATGTGTCTGTTCACGAGGGTGGCAAAACTTTGAGTTACACCTGCATATTTAACTCATTGATGATAAGTGGACAAGTATATAGTGCTGCTACATATATATTACTGTATGTAATTAGGGTTTTGGAAGTGGCTGAGCATTCTTTTTAGGGAAAAGAAGTTAGTGTTTCCTTTCTTTTCCTGATTCTTTGATTGCGTTTTTATGGTTCAAATTAAGGAATGAGTGACAAGAAGACTGCTTCAATGTTCATCAGACGTGTCTCTGCTTCTGGGACTGGATTCTTCTATGTGAAGAGGAGGAATCCAAGGCAGAAAGATAAGAAATAGTCCCATGGCTTTTCAAGTGAAGTAATGATTCTGTTCATTGTTTACTTGGTGAGAAACTTGGATACTTGTTCCATTTTAGGCTTGATATTGCCAGAAAATGATTGCAAATATGTTCTGTAAAAATGTGGAAGTAAAAAAAATTAATGCCCCATTGAATTGCCAAGATGGAGTAGGGGAAAAAAATAGTAATCGTAAGATGCTCATTTTTTTTCTTGGTAATCAAACAAGAGCATGGAATTTGTATTCCGAAGTGTGTATGTGGGTATAGGGGATGGGATTGAACCCTCGAATCCATTCCATGGTAGGCCCAAAGTTTAGTCCAATGACATTAGTGGGTTAGACAGGTTTTGGTGAACCATTGTATCTTGGAAAAAAATAATTGAATGTGATGTTGCATTCTGGAGTGAAAGTTAGTTATGTAATTGGTTATTTGGTCATTGCCGGCCTTCACTCTGCTGACCAAATCAGCAAGGCTCTATTTATCTCGACTTATACGAAGGAAAACTGTCATTTTTGTTCAATTTGCATTCTTGGGGTGTAACCAATCAATCCAAGTAATTATGGATCACTCTGGTGTTCCAAACGTGGATCGTGGCAGGGAGGTCCTTTCCACTGTTGCACCCATCGGGACAATGCCATCAACAAGCTGCCCTTACCATATAGGCTATATTATATAGCATTCACCACAATGACGACGAAAACAAACCAAGATGAATACAGTATCTGTTGCTTGATAAACTTGTCCCCTGCCTATTAGTTTTCATTTTCCGAAGGAATTGTATGATTATGATGGATAACTCTAGTTTCTATTTACCATCCGTCTGCTGACAAGAAAATGAATGTTGTTTTTATTTGAAGTGTCAATACAAAGATCAAATTATTGTAAGAAGGGTATTGAAAAGAAGAAGAAGAAGAAGAAGACAGAACACTGTACTATGTTTCCCATTTCCCATTTCAATCCATATGTGCTTGACAATCTGCTGAACAAGTTTGTATGTTATTAAATGATTCGGGAAACAACAAATGGAAGATTCAGAAAGCTTTTTAATAATTCAAGACCCTCGAACTCGTATACATATGTAGAAAGAAAAACTAAACGAAATCACTAGTGCATTGATAAATGAAAGCAAAGAAAAATAACTAATAGTCTTGAAAATGAAGACTTGCAAGTTGGACCATTAGCTCAAGGTGTCAATACTGTGGGAACGCTGCAAAAGTCAAGAAGCAAGTCAGAAACATAACAGCGAGAAAAATAGAAACAAAATGACAAAGGGAAATTCATGAGAACACAGGTGCAACAATTTGAAGGAAATGCAGCTTATGAAGTGTCTACGCCTAATTTCCATACAAGTGATTTATTCATCTGAACTCCCGGGCAATTGTTTTCGGAATTACGTTTTGTATTGGGTTCACTAAATCTCGGTTGCCAATCAAGGTTTTGAATAATTTAAACAAACCTGCTTCTCAAAACAGTTTTGCATGTTTATAAGTTTCATCACCACACTTAACACATTACCTATTAAAAGTTTAAAAAAAAAAAAAACTCAGTAGAATCATTTTTACCAAACACCTATATACAACAATCTGATTATGCCGTGTAATCAATTGTCCAAAATTCATTTCCTAATAATTGGTTCTTCAAAATCAAATCTTTAGAATCTGAAGCTCCCCAAATAATCTGGTATACTTGATGACGGGATAATCTTCACTAACAACAAGAATAAAATTGGCTTGACAGTTAAAAATAAGCATCTCATACTTTATTTTAACACTGCAAAATTTTCAAATGATTCTAATCAGAAATTAGAAAAACTTGTGATCTCATTTACCCTGTCTTATTGGCCTTTAGGTTATTTTGTTTGATGCAATTGGGTGAAAGCAGACTCTCCACATATGTTGCCACTTTGAACCCATGTCGATTTTCAGAGAACACCATCTGTATATATGTGTTTGATTCAAGATTGTAAACAACTACTTCGATCTGATTAATCTCCATTATAACTTCACAATTCTCTGTGAAACATAAAGGATTTAAGCAACGTATAGAACTTGTATCATGAGGGATGACGATCATGATAATCCAAGATTCCTTCATTGCCCATATCTCAAAATAGCTTCCATAGAAATGCTGCACTACACAAAGCCATCCTTTCAAAGTTCCCAAACCCCCCACATCAACTATTGAATCCCCATCCCCATCCTCATAATTTGGTAGAGGAACTTCCTCAAATCTATTCTTAGCTAAATTAAAATAAATAACCATCTTGTAGTCTTCACAAGTATAGCAACCCACCAGTCAATGTGGGGATCCATTGTTTGCTGTTAAGAGTGTTCCTCATTGTTTGCTCGATTGAGGTGGAGGCTGACGAAGCGGGGACTGGTGATCAAAGACCGCCATGAATTGAACCGCAAGAAAGACTTTATGGGTAGTCTGGATAGTATTTTGGAGTAGGAGAGGTTTGAATTTTGAAGAAGACTCACTTCCTTCTACTTCCGCCATTGATAATTTCGATAGTATGTTGGAGTTGAAGAGGTTTGAAGAAGACTCCCCGTCTCCTCCTCCTGCCATTTGATAATCTCTTTTTCTTTCTCAACGAGGGACAGAGTACGTACGGCTGTGGGTTTAACAGAATTTCAATCAATCAAAGCACTAGCTTTATAACGGACGGCTGTGATGCGTTGGTCATTCCTACCAATCGTATACGAAACCACCTTTTGGAACTGTACTAATACTAACTAACTTTATATCCACGTCTACAAAATACAAATAAAAATAAATGATTTCTCATGTATTTATTATAACAGTAATCCGATCATTACTTTTAACATTTTATTAAAAAAAAATTACTTGTTGGCGTGACTATTCTTGATGATAGTGAATTCAGTCTCTTGGTACTAATAAATTCTGCTCTTAATGGTAGTGAATTCAGCCTATTGGTACTACTGAATTCAGCCTCTTAGTCATGTCAAGTGAGTTTAAGAGGTTTAATTGACTAGTACTAAAAGATTTAATTAACTAGCACCCTGCATATAATAAAGAGGCTTAATTGACTAACACTCGAACAACTATGTTAACAAATAAAACAATTTACTAAAATTTTATAATATAAATAGCGTTCCTCTTATTATAAATGTTGTTTTCCATTTAGAAGTAAAAATATTCACAAACTGACTCAATCAAATAATGTTGATGTGCAGGCATCTCTATATTTTGTATGTAGTCAATATAGTTAACAATAATTATATTTTCACTGTCATGCTATATATATATATATATATATATATATATATTAGTCCAAATTGTGATACAATGATACAATTATTGTTACATTATTTGAATTTCAAAATTCAAGAATTATTGTCACCATCATGAAGCGTGAATTTTTGAATCAAACAATATTAAGACATCCGATGGCCTTGTAATCTTTTTCTTTGATTGTTCTTCAGGCAACGAAATTTGAAATTCTTATTGACCAAAAAGTACAGCATCAGGTATTGTGCATGGACACCTAAAGCCTTAAGTTGAGGGCTTAATAGGTTGCCATGTGTTCCTGACTTGTTTATATTTTTTATAAAACTTTCAAATTCATATTAAAATTTAAAAAACTTAAAGCATTTATTATGAATGACAAATAGAATTTTAAAATAAAAATAAACAAAAGACATCGTTTGGGTGGATTTGATATAATAATTCTTATCTTATTTTACGTTTTGGTGTCTTCAGTTGATTTGAATAATTATATCCTCTAAATTATTTATATCCGGACAAAAAAGGTGAAAAGAAAAAGAAAAAGAATAAAATTTAAAACATTCATTATAAAAAGGCTACATCCAACGTGCAAAACGACGTCATTTATACTAATGCTATTTCTGGCAACACTGAATTGGGTTCAGAGGCAAATTAATTTATAGAACAATATTAAATATAATAAATTTTTTTATTTATATTTTTTTACTCATAAATACAAAGTGGTGGGACTTACTATAATTAATACATATGGGTCTTATCATCTAGTGTTTAGGAATGAAAAAATAGATTAATAAAATTTATTATATTTCAGATTACTCTAATTTAAAATTGATTTAATTTGCTTCCAATTTGAATTAATTCAGTTATCAAGTGCCAAACACAGCTCAAGAACATCTAAATAGTTCTCATTTGGTGCTGGTTGATTTGATTAGTGATGGCTCACTTTATTTTCCTAGGGTTAGAAATGCAACATCTTATTCCACCTTCTTTTAAACGTCATAACAACACTTACATTAGTATTCTATGATTCAAAGTTCTGTTTGGCTGGCAAATTTATTGACCGAAATTAACAGAAAGAAAGAAAAGGATAAAAAATGATTTTTCCCCTTTTGACTTTTCCTCTAATTTTTCGTGAGGAAACAGGACAAAACTAAAGCCAATATTAGTGGTGGTGAATGTTTAAGTAGTGGGTTTCAGCTTAGGAAGAAAATGGGCCCAGAGACAGAGAGATAAAAGCGCCTTCTGTAACCCGAAAAAACCACCTACCGAACCAAACTCATCCACTTGTTCCAATTACAAAATTTCTTATTTTAATCCAAGTTCTTAATCATATTTATTTATATATAGGTAAATTACACTTACGTCTCTTGAGATTTCTGATAATTGTAAAAACTTTTTTTATACTTTCTGAAATAACACAGTATCTCTTCTAATTTTAATGTCGGTAACAGATTCCCTCTTTCTGTTAATAACCGTTAATTGAGTTAACGGAAGTCAATGATGTCAGCATAAAAATAATCTAAAATGTCAGTTTTGCTCTTACAAATAATACAAAGATAAAACTAACCCTACAATCCATGGTTAAAAGACAAAATTACCCTCAATTCTTTTTCCTGAAATGCAAAACTAGAACCTGTTTGATTATGTATTTATAAATTAATTTACATTCTTGAATACAAAAAAATGCAGAGGTGCACTTACTCACAAAAAAAGATTTATTTTATTTTCAAGAAATGTATTTGATGAATTATTTTTGAACAAAAAAATCTGAAATGACCTAGCTTTAGAAAACTAGTAACAAAAATTTTCTATATTATAAAAGGACCAAATTTATAAGCCAAAAAAAAAAAATCAACTTCAGATTAGGTAAAAGAGAAAAAAAAAAAAAAAAAGTGTTTTGATTCATTAATTATTAACTCATGGATCAAAGACCACCCACTATTTCAGAATTCAGATAGAGAAATAACATAAAAACAGTAGCATACACAATCTGAACACTATTCTAGCACATCTAACTACTGCATAATCTATGATAAATTGGCAACTTTTGAAGTACTTTGAATTGCTAATTGGATTTGTATTAGATACAGTTAAAAATATCTGATGAACTCATGTAATTTTGTAAAAAAATTAAACAACAAAAGAAGAGAAAATCATTTGGAAAGATTAAAATTTTTGAAAAAGGTAGCAATAGGAAAACCTGCAATGACACCCAATCGACCGCCACCATCCCCACCAAACCCACGCTCTTATCTCACCTTCGACCTCCCATGGGAACCCATCTTGTTGCTGCTAAGAAATACCCCATCAAATGCTCAAGCCCTCCATCGACAAAAAAAAAAAAAACTAAACAATGCATTAGTTTGAAAACTATATAAAAAAAAAAACTCTCTAAAATTTCACTCTAAATATTAATATATCTTGATAAAAATCATTTAGTTTCAGTTTTTCTTAAATCTAATTCTTCCTTTAAAAACATTAAAATACTGTTCTCCAATATAAACAAGGTTAACACATACACACACACACACAACCCAAGTAAACAATAAAACTTCCCCTGTGTTAAGATTAATTATAATATTAAAATAGAAAGATAAATTAGTAATTTTATTAATTCTGTTGACGGTGTTAAGCAGACAAGACTGACAGGGCTACACTGTTATTTCAAAAAAAAATATAGGGGAGGTTTTACAATTGTCAAAAACACAGGGCGATACGTATAATTTTTGAGAAAAAGTATATTTTCATGGCGACCGGCGTTCAAAGAAGAAAAACAAAACTGGCATAGTATCATAGTGACAAAGACTTGCAGTGTATCGATATTCAATATCTATATATACACGCATGGTTATACTTGAACTAAGTTGGCAAATACCAATGGAGGACGGGCAGAGTAACGGCGACCATGGTGGTGTCAAGTCGGCCTACCGAGGAGTTCGGCAACGGAAATGGGGGTCGGAGATACGCGAGCCCGGGACTAGAATTTGGCTCGGCAGTTTTGAGACGGCCGACATGGCATCCGCCGCTTATGATGCAGCGGCATTGTACATTAGGGGACCGGGCGTGCGGCTAAATTTTCCCCAGTTGGCGGCGAGCTACCCCCAGCCGGCAAGCTCGAGTGCTGAAGATATACGCTCGGCGGCACAAGAGGCTGCTTTGCTCCTCAAGAGGTCGACAGGAGAGACACAGGCGAGTAGTAACAGCAACCATGGCGGTGTCGAGTCGGCCGACCGAGGAGATCGGCGGCGGAAATGGGTGTCGGAGATACGCGCGCCCGGGACTAGAATTTGGCTCGGCAGCTTTGAGACGGCCGAAATGGCTGCCGCCGCTTATGATGCTGCTGCACTTTACCTTAGGGGACGGAGCGCGTGCCTAAATTTTTCCCAGTTGGCGGGCAGCTACCCTCGGCCGGCAAGCTCGAGGGTCGAAGATATACAGTCGGCGGCACGAAAGGCTGCTTTGCTCCTCAAGAGGCCGACAGGAGAGACACAGGCCGGACTCTCCCCAAGCGAAATTCAAGCCATTATGGATTACCCACTCGTCTCACCACCAAGGCGGATGCAGTCGTCCGGTGATTTCCCTAGCTGGGAGGAAATAGCTGGTCATCCTAGTTGGGAATTCAATAGAGAATAATGATAGTCTTACCTTTACCAAAAGTGTTTACCCTCATGAGTTAGTAGTGTTGTATTAGTTACAAATCACATCATGTCATATTATAATTTGATATTCAATCAATACAATACTATCAATTCATGAAGATAAATATTTTTGATAGAATTTTTAAATAAGTCTAATATTATTGTTCAATATAATATAAACTACAATGAATGGATTTGTTAATCAGTGAACAAGATTTTGTTATATTTGTAATAGAAATGGATTTGTTATTCTAATGAAGTAATTTATCATTGTTCCCTATTTATTTATTGTCTATATAGTTATTCATTTGTTTATATATGTTGTAGCTTTTCTTTCTCTTAGAGAATCTATTGTGGCAATCTTAGTTGGGAAGTTTTATGCTCAAACTACTCCAAAAGTTATTTCAGTTGTAGTGAAGTTTTAATGTGTATCAATATAAATAAATAAAAAATAATAATTGTATTAGAATCTATGTCTTTATGTACATATAAATAAAGGAATAAGTACATTAAGATATTTTGTCATATCTTATAATTATAAGAATCTCTTTTGCCATTTTTCTGATGTGAGATACACTTTTTTTCCTCCAACCATGAGATAGATTGAGCTTCATTTTTAGGACCCATATTTGCAGACTTTTATCAGCTTGTAAAGCATTTTTATGATACTCATCAACAATTGACTAGGGTTTTAAAAAAAAATAGTTTGTGATAAAATAAAATAAATAAAAATAGTGCCATTGATTTTATATAAATTTAATAAAATATTAAGACACCCAATTTGTTATCAAAAGTGTAGTAACAATCCAATGAAATAAAACCAGCTAAGATTTTTTAAAAATTATAAAATTGCATGTTCTCACTCGTAATTATTAAGTGATTTTACTTGATCAGATACCCAAACAAAAAGACTTAGTCATTCCAAACATTAGAGCAGTATTTATCAACAATTACGATCAGAAAAGGGATAATGTAATCTTGCCACTAACAGCATCTCTCAACAACAATCTCTACCATAAAGAAGGGTAGCATCCCAAATCCAAATTATTAAGATCACGAAATTCTCAGTATCATTTACCACTCATTCAAAAGGGCATGCTTTCTCGTACTCCTTTTGCTCTTTGCGACATAACTCAAACTCATCTGTATGGCAGTACATACAACCAGCATAAGCATCCATCTCTTTTGTGCACCTCTGGTGAAGTTCTCTCAGCCTACAGAGCAAAATAAATTTGATAAATTCTTAATGTAATAAAAAAGAATTCACCCCTTTTTTTTTATTTGAAGTTATTGCAGCAAGAGGGAAATGATGTTGCTGTGCTTGTGGCTATGAAGTGGGGTATTTTTAGGTGCAACATCAAAAGCTTGGGCCGAGCATGTCTGACAGCAGTAATCTCAGGCAAATAATGCCAGAAGTTATGTCTATACCCAATCCACCCCTCTTGCTGCACATTGGTGGAACCAATACCAAAGTGACACGTGGCTATAAAGAAATTAGGAATATGTACAAAATAAATTATCAACACAAGCTTTTCACAACCAGGGAGGAATATAACCTTAAGGTAATCTAATAGGCTAAAGGGAGGCTGAAACAAATGATTTGAGGCATTGAAGTATCATGTTCCATTGGACAATGAAGAGAAGAAAAAGGGAAAAAGATATGAAATAAAAGGCGATAAGATCCAACATATAAACGGACTTCATTGAAATTAAGGGAAAAAAAGGATAATTATGATTCAAAATAGAGAAACTTTAATTTAGGAGAAGGGGGAACAACTCATCCTAGGCAGCAAAAATGGTTGATGCCCAGTGCAATTACTCAGCTCCATGATTATGCATGGAAAGGATTCAAACTCTTTGTTGGCTCCACAGAATTGGAAGCATGGAATTTGTAAAGTGACACACTAGACAAGTCAACTAGTTCTCCAAATGGCTTCTTAAGCCTACTCCTGTGTAAATTCTATCACTAAGAGATTTATGATACAAGTACTTGTAATCTCCCAGTTGTGCATCAACTCACTATCAATTTTCGCTTCTTAATTAGTATAATTCACTATCATTCAAATGATCCTTTTTAAGTTATAGTCATCTGTTTATAGAGGAAAAAATGCCAAATATCCTTCTAATAAGTATTATGACATTTCAAACTACAAGAATATCCAAGGAGGAACTATTAGAGTACATTAACGCAAGATCATTGTGAACTGAATCTACCTTAAGCCAATAGCTTGCAGAAGGCAGCATTCATAAGCTTATCGATGAAAATGAATTAACAAAACCAAAGCTAGGGGGTTTGATGGACTATACAAGGGTTAGTATAAAGTTAGGTTGGGAGCTAACTATCCTCCTTATCACATGATCTGGCTCTGGATAACATTAGCCTAGATTGTGATGATATTTCAGTAATGATGCCATGTAATGCTTCTCACGTAAACATAAGAAAATTCAGAGATCAGGGAATGTAGAAATGAAGCTTTAAAAGAACGATCTGAATTATCTTAGGAAATAGAAACAAAGCCCCTTTTTTTTCGATAAGTAAATAGAATGATCTAAATTATTTTTGGAAATCGACAATTATTTTTAACTTTATTGGGCAATGCAGAGATGAAGTGGAGCAGAAACAAATGAATCTTTACATTGCTCTAAGAATCAGCCATCAACTCTTTATTCTTTCAGGGATTGACTTTGTTGAGTAGTAAAACGAACTCCATTATGAAATTAACAGATAGGAACGAATAAAGGGTCTCAAATAGGAATAAGCTAAGGGTTTCATTTGATAGGAGTAGGCTTAATTTTGCTTGACCTCACCATATACAAAATAAACAAATAATTAGTTAATAAAGAATCTAAGACTTCTAGTAGACCTGGTTTTGGAAATCCTACAAATCCTTAAATAAAAGACATCACTAACTAGGGAGTGCTGTACAAAATTAGATAGAAGTATTGCATATGATTGATAATCATAAAATTCCAAATCTGAATTGAGTGTAAACGCTAAATGTACTTCCCCAAGTTAAATTCCAAAGGCTGGTGAGAAGACATCTTCACTTTAAATTAACTAATCAGAGGACTTCAATTGCGCGAAGATAAAATGAACTAATTTACTACACTTACCAAAAAAAAAGGAACTATTTACTACATTGAAAATTCATTTTATTAGTGTCTAAATTACTTTGAAAAGCTTTTCAATATGGGTGAACCAGAAATTTGTAGCTGTTCTGAATTTCAACCCAAAATTGAGAGAGGTACCAATTAAGTAAATGCAGTTTGGAGACAGAAATCATTGTTCAGAAGGAAATGAGCTTGTAGGAAATTTGAAATCATCCTCCTGAAGGAAAATAGTCGTCTACTTATGGAAGCAGCAGTTTCAAACATAGTGGAAAAGAAGAACTGTTATGCTTGTATCAATACAATAAATGGAAGTAAAAAAGGCCTTGTCAATGGATTTGCATCACATCAGCTATCATCTTTGACAGTTGATAATGTTTTCAATATTGTGCTGTCTTTTGATTATATTGATGTATTTTCAAATCAATTACCAAAAAGTTATATGGAAAAGAATCCAAAACGATAAATCATAATAATTGGAAGTATTGTAGATGATTGATGCCTATCATAATTCAACAGGAACATCATATTATTTCAAACCTTGGCCATTTAAGATTCTAAGGTAAATATCGTCACACCAACCTTCAATTTAGTCTCATGATCAGTGAGTCAGTGGAATCAACAATTATAAACCAGGGACAATATACACACACATATATTTTAATAGGTTGGGACAATGTTAGGATCGTTCTGGTACGCAGAACGGGAATGCAGTGGAATACATACTTTAAATACGGTATGATGGAGGGTAAGTTTATGCAGATGACATAGGTGAATTATGATGGGGTATGTCTAATTGTAAGAGTGTCTTCTTTTCACCCAGAGATGATTAATATCATTGAAGTGCACAAGTTTTCTTTTCACCTAGTGATGATTAATACATTGAAGTGCACAAGCTGTCCATACAATTGAAAATTTATTATATTAAAATGTAACATGTTAAAGCATTGAACAAAGGGAACAAAAAATGTTCCCTGTTCTAGAACGGCCATACCAAAACGAGGATTGTTAGGTGTTAGTATTTTCTGGTAACTATGTGTAGAAACAAGATACATGTAGAGTTGACCAAAAAGAAAAATGAAGAGGGTTGGGGGGCATTCAGGCAGAATCACACTCTGACTCAGCATAAAAAAGAAAAAAAGAAAAAACACATGAACTGACAAAAATCTCAGTTCCCCAAAAAAGTCAAGCTCAGCGCTTGTTAGTAATTCATTGCCCTAACATGATACTTGTACAAAATTCAGTTAGTAGAACTGAGTGCATTTCAACTATTTTCTTTCATTATAAGAAATTTGGCCCCCCTCTCAATTTGGGACCCAAAATTGAAAACAATGCCAACTTATTTTGGCACTAATTGGATAGAATTCACAAAGAAATTATTTTTCTTTCATGAGCAAAATTTACTAAAATTCATCCTCTCAAAAGCAAATTAAGTACCTCAAAATGGCAAGCAAACAGCACCTGGAAAATGAAAATCAGTCCGCTTAAACGATTTCAGGTACATGAACTTTATCTTCTTTATAAAATTGCAACTCATATCATAAAATGAATAAGGGCACAAATATATATACATGTACGTGTGGATATATATCTGAATCTATACGTATATACTTACAGGCTAAAGACGCAGCGGGTGACTTGATGGCCTTTGTCGAGGCATTTCTCAGGGTTAGGATCATCCTTTTTGCAATTGAGAAAGGCAAGATTTTGACTTCTGCATTTCGTCGCTATGTGCTTCGATGACGCCATCAGTACGGCCGACGTTGGGATCGGTTCTCCTAAGGTATCCACAGTATTGGCAAATACCAATAGAGGAACTTCCTTAAATCTATTCTTAGCTAAATTAAAATAAATAATCATCTTGTAGTCTTCACAAGTATAGCAACCCACCAGTCAATGTGGGGATC
The DNA here is from genome assembly GCA_008638375.1 of Nyssa sinensis. Taxonomy (NCBI): domain Eukaryota; kingdom Viridiplantae; phylum Streptophyta; class Magnoliopsida; order Cornales; family Nyssaceae; genus Nyssa; species Nyssa sinensis. Next base: position 1,599 of record VIRR01000583.1, on the reverse strand, counting down.
CATTGTTTGCTGTTAAGAGTGTTCTTCATTGTTTGCTCGATTGAGGTGGAGGATGACGAAGCGGGGACTGGTGATCAAAGGCCGCCATGAATTGAACCGCAAGAGAGACTTTATGGGTAGTCTGGATAGTATTTTGGAGTAGGAGAGGTTTGAATTTTGAAGAAGACTCACTTCCTTCTCCTACTTCCGCCATTGATAATTTCGATAGCATATTCGAGATGGAGAGGTTTGAAGAAGACTCTCCGTCTCCTACTTCTGCCATTTGATTATCTCTTTTTCTTTCTCAACGAGAGACACTGTACGTACGGCTGTGAGTTTAACAGAATTTCAATCAATCAAAGCACAGCTTTATAACGGACGGCTGTGATGCGTTGGTCATTCCTACCAATCGTATACGGATCGACCTTTTTTGGAACTGTACTAATACTAACTAACTTTATGTCCAAGTTTACAAAAATACAAATAAAAATAAATGATTTCTCATGTATTTATTATAAATGCTGTTTTCCATTTAGAAGTAAAAATATTCACAAACTGACTCAATCAAATAATGCTGATGTACAGGCATCTCTATATTTTGTATTTGTATATATATATATATATATATATTATATTTTTACTATCATGCTATATATATATATATATGTCCAAAATGTGATACAATGATACAATTAATGTCACATGAATTATTTGAATTTCAAAATTGAAGAATTATTGTCACCATCATGAAGTGTGAATTTTTGAATCAAGCAAAACTTTTACTGATAAAAAATAAAAATTGTATCAAACAGAAATTCCCATGTGCTTCCAATATATATATATATATATATATATATAGCAACTCCCTGTTTGGCAGGGTGCAGCATATTTATACCCACATATGGAACAAGTCATAGTTAAATTGTTGAAACGTTTGCTATAAATATGTAAAAATCAGACATGAAACAGGTAATGTATATCACAACTTTCACACTTCATCTAATGAAGGCAATGTGTACATCAACAAGACTTTGCAATTCTCTTAAAACACATGCAAAAAAAATGGAGAAAGATATAAGAATATAATTCTGGGTGGTGGATAAATAAATGGTTGATATATATATATATATATATGGCTATACATGATGCATTGTAAATTATCTTCAGAACCTTCCAGCGTAGCCCCTTTGTCGTGCAATGACATCTTCGAACCCAGTCTGGATGGCCCACACACAAAATAATTGTGTCCCGCTTAGAAGTATAACAATTGTTTCTAGAGCGTGCTGCATATATATCAATACAATTAAGACAAAACTGTCATATATCATTACATTATATTTCCTTTTCTATCTTTCATATTTGCATGTATTAAAAACAATTGTTCTCTTTTAATTGGTTTTCTTAATTATAAAAGTATGCCTACCAAGTTTGATTCTGACCGGCCTATATTAATCTCTTTGCATGCCAATCTGCAGAAAGTTATTAATGGAGAAGCTACATTGTTGGAGTAAAATTGAATATATGGGCTTATATATTAAATAAATGTGAATTATAGGCTATCAAATAAAGCTAGGCTAATTAAAGTGATTAATTTAAGTTTTGGGGCCTTAATTAATATAT
>VIRR01000581.1:0-76743 GCA_008638375.1 Nyssa sinensis | reverse complement strand
CTCTACGGATACGCCTGAATTTGTATAAGCGGTCAACTAATAATTTTTCATTTTTCTTTGAGAAAGACGGCAGGATATGAACTTAACACTCATAAATAAATAAATAAAAATTGAAGAAGGGTTTCAAGTCTAAGTGACTTTTTCATTTGCTTTCATTTGATTAGTAAATGATTTTTTTTTCTAGTGCAGGTAACTATTTAGTGTATGTAGCCTGTGTAAAGTGCAACTTATGGGATTATTGTGTGATATCTTTAATGAAAGTATGCGGAAACCCCCTATTCTCCAGATTAAAAAAGTAGTTCCATTCCATGGCGTCCATCTACTAAATAACTTTTTTTTGGACTTGATGGCCATTGAGGAATCCAACTCTCTATTTTGAATCAGACTACAGGAGTCACTTCTGTGGTGTCGTCTCTCAGCTTTTTCCCTTGTTTTGTAATATTGTTAAGCGCATTTATTTTCGAGGTTTAATGACGAACGGGAAGAGATTCTAGTGCTCATCATAAACCAAAGTGTGTTACACGAGCTTTTTTTATTTTCCACAGCCTTGGTATAAATATTTATTTTCTCTCTTTTTACATGTTGCATTGTAGTTTGTTAAAGAAGTCAGTTTAATTGACTGACTTGGATTCTTTTTTCCCTTAATGTTTTTACCAGTTGGACAAGTGGAGCTCTCAATCCTGAAAACAGTTCATCTGGTGATCTTGTTACATCTGTGAAAAGGTTGTGCTTGTTATTCTTTGTAGTGGTATGCATGCAATCACCAGTTTTATTACTTGAGTACTCACCAAATTTTGAAATTCCTTGTGTGTTATATTTGACAGGGGTGTATGGGCAATGATAGCTGTTTTTCTTGCTTACTGCTTGCTGCAAGCCCCTTCAACGTAAGGACATAGTTTATTGTAAACTAATTGTTTCATTAAATTGTTGAAAATTTCTGGATACCTTAGGCTTTATGTAATTACTTTGAGTTTCGAAGTGTTTGATTGTTGGTATTAAATTGTTCAACTATTCAAGAGAAGATGATTGATGTGAGTTACTTATAAATTTGCGAGAATCTCTACTGTACCTTGGTCCCTTTCTTATTTTAAATGAAAGGTAGTCTTATTTTAAATGAAGGCTATCTTGCTTTTGTTTCTGGGCACATGCATTAAAAGTTGCAACAGAACTGCCTGTAGCCTTGAAATGGCTATTGAAGCCTTTCAGTTCTTGCTGTGTATCGTGCTTGTGCATTGGTAAAGCATTCGTACGATTCACATGGGAGTAGAAATTATATCATGCTTTTTGTGTATTTCCCTCATTAGTATGGTATTATGGTATTTTGATTTCTTGATGTTTCTAGTAATGTAATCAAGTGATGTTATCTATGTGCTTTAATATATGTAAATGCACCTGTTCTTACAGGATACTTATTAGGCCACATCCTGCAATTTGGCGTCTAGTTCATGGAATGGCTGTTGTTTACCTTGTCGCTCTCACATTTTTGCTCTTCCAGGTTGGTTTAATTGTTTGTTGTGAAGCTTGCATTCCTTTAGTGTGTAGGTGTGTCCATGTGTCAATTATTTGCACATTTAAATCTTGAAATATGAATTTTTCATGTCAAATGGTCATCTCTACTCCAAAACTTTCTCTTACTTTCAGGATGCATGGGATTGGGGCATTTAGATGCCACTGTTACTTCAGGGTCATTCTACACTGAACCTTTTGCTTACTATACTGTGTGTGTGTAGATGCCACTGTTACTTCAGGGTCATTTCTACACTGAACCTTTTGCTTTCTTTACTCCGTGTGTGCGGGTGTGTTTGTTAAATATTTTTTTGGGTTTTTGTGTGGGTGGGTGGGTGGGGGGGGTTGGGATGGTATTGAAATGCCACTCTTTCTTCTTATTAGTCAAATATTGTAATTTTTTTTTCTCTCAATGTGTTATTTTCTCGCCTGTAATTATTTATGCAGTTCAGTTAAGTTTGCATCTCTAACATACTTAGATTTTGTCTTCTTTCATATCTTATTTATGATACCCATATGAAAGAGTGCTCTGTATGAGTTCGTTCCTGAATTATTTTTCTTTGTGCTTCTTTTTTATTTTTCATCATACAGGGTGCAGTCATTTATGCTCTAATGAATGGTTATTGATAATAGCTTCTTTATTTTCTCATCTTCCAGAAGCGTGATGATGCTCGGCAATTCATGAAATTTCTCCATCCTGATCTTGGTGTTGGTAATTAATCTGGGTTTTGCAAAAATTGTTAACTTCCCATACTAGTTGACTTGGATTAGCTCATTTTGGTGTTGGTAATCCATTTGTTCTTTCTAAAATGTTTATCCTCATCAATTGAGACGAATTAAGTCATTGAGTGCATATTCAAGATCACTTTTTGTTCTTAACTTAGTTTGCATTTAAAGCAGAGCTTCCCGAAAGATCTTATGGTGCTGATTGCCGTATTTATGTGCCTGAAAACCCCACAAGCAGGTTTAAGAATGTTTATGTATGGTTTCTTCTTTCACAATACTTCATTTATTTCCTTTTGGCTGCATGTTTCTCTGTTTCTGGTGTACATCAGTTGTCAGTATAGTATGGGCTTCTGAATTGTTTTTTTAGGAGACGCTTTTTGATGAATTTGTTCCGGCTCATATCTTTGGATGGTGGGGTAAAGCTATAATGATTCGTAATCAACCACTTTTGTGGGTGCTATCTATTGGATTTGAGTTAATGGAGGTTAGAGTCTTGACCTAATACATATGGTTCTTTTGTTGTTCTGACTTATAGCTAACCCTAGATTGTTAGCTTTGTACATTCTCTTAAGCATGTGCTCCAAGTGGCTGTTTGTGTTCTTTCATATAGTTAATTCTTTTTGGCATTTTCAGCTTACTTTCCGCCACATGTTACCAAACTTCAACGAGTGCTGGTGGGATAGCATTATTCTTGATATATTGATCTGCAATTGGTTTGGTGAGAACCCTGAGGCCACTTTTGTGGGTTGTCATTGTATAACTATTAAATATTAGCATGCTCATAAGAACACTGGAAGGTGTGTCATGATATATGAGTTTTATCTTTAATATCGTTGCTGCCATCTGCCATTAATTACCTTGCACAGTATCCGAAAGATTCCATTCATGCTTCTTTTTTTATCAGTAAATAACTGTATATTTCATTGATAGGGAGCCTGACAAAGGCAAACCCAAATAGCCACAAAAAAAAAATTATTATATTGACCTTTTGTTATAGAATTCTATCAAGATTCTTATATTTCTACTTCTAGATTAATAGCTGTGTGTTAAAGTCACATTCCTTTTGCCATTGTTCATTGTATTCTTTGAGATGTCTCATGTAACCATCCTAACTAGGAAACTAAAATTCATAAAGGAGGATTGAGAAAATGGAAGAAAGAGGTCTTTGGTTACGTGGGGGATACAGAAGGCTGCAATTATGGAGGACATTTGGAGGTTGGATTTGAAGGAAGAAACAGAATCTCTATCATCAGAAGAGTCGGGAGAGGAGCGAAAATGGGAATTGGGCTGATTGATCATAATGTAGGAGATTAGTTTGTGTCAAAAGTTGAGATCCCTATGGCTAAATGAGGGAGGCCGTAACACAAGATTCTTTCATAGGATGACCAATGCTCATAGGAGAGCAAACCATATTGGGAGTCTTTGTATTCATGGATAGAAAATAAAAAGACGAGGTTGGGGAGTGGATCGTGAAATTCTATAGAAACCTCTATTCTGAACAACTTGTCAGAAGACCTTGAATAGATTGGATGGAAATGACAACAATATGTAAAGAGGATAAGAAATTTTTGGAAAAGAATTTTTCAGAGGAGGAGGTCGGCTAAGCCATGAGAGATTGTGAGGGAGACAAAGCCGAAGGTCAAACGGACTTTCCTTGGCTCTCTTTCATCATTGTTGGGATTTTCTTAAAGAGTTTCAAACATAAAGGACTTTATGCCAAATCAGTTTGGTGGGAAGTATCTACAAGATAATTGCAAAGATTGTAGCCAACAGATTGAAGAACGAATTAGGTAATATTGTTCCAGATACTCAAAATTCCTTCTTCTTTTTTTTTTTTTGGTTGGGGGGAGGCATCAAATCTTTGATGCTGTGCTGCTGGCTAATGAATGTATTGACTCACGGAAGAGAATCCAAGATTCGGGTCTCATTTGCAAATTGGATACTAAAAAAGCTTATGACCATGTTAATTGGGATTTTCTACTCTTGGTGATGGAGAAAATGGGTTTTTGGCTAAAGTGGAGGACCTGGATTAGAGTCCACTGTTCATTTTTCGGTGTGGGTAAATGGCTTCTGGATGGGGTTTTTTGCTAGCTCTGGAGGGTTTTGAGATGAGGAGATCCTCTTTCCCCGTGTTCATTTTTGTAATAGAAGTGTTGAATTACATGATTCAAAGAGCTTTAGATGGTGGTTACATAAGGGGTGTTGGAGACACACCCATAATAGTTCAAGAAAGCTGATGGTATGTTTGGCATGGACATGGCTATCTTAACAAGAGACCGCTGGTAATATATTTTCTATATATTACTTAAATTTGGTATTTGACAGTTCACAGTAGTAAGTTTATTAAATTTATGTATTTCTATCTCATCTTAAATGCACTCTATTTTTTTTCTTAAAAAAAATCTATATTATCATTTTTTAATTTCTAACTTTATGCTTGGAGAGTTATGGAAAAGAGTGCAAGGAGCTCCAAAGGCTAGCTATATGGCCGCTAAGCCTTGCTTGTAGTGCCACCAGATGTGAAAGGATTAGATCACTACTGACCATGTTCACTTCACCCAAAAAAAAAAAGAACTGTTTGGACCAACAAAGGTTGAATGCTGTAGTCTTTATTAAATACAACGTTCAGCTTGAGATTAGACACAAGAAGAGACTGGAGAGAGGGGAAATGTATGGTCCAATTTTTTTTATTGCATATGGAATTTGATGATCTATGAAACACGGACACTCTATTTTGGCTTACGTGTCCGTGTCGGACACCGACACTTTCCGGACACGTGTCGAACACTTAAAATCATGGATGTTGATGATTAAATAAAGGAATCCTTTAATTTTTATTTAATGTCTTTGTTATTTTCATATCTCAATAATTATTTTGTGATTTATGTATTTTTATACCAAATTTAATTGCAATCACAATAGGTTTTTATTATATAATCATATAAAAAATTTAAAAAATTCATATATATTCAACGTGTCCCTTAAAGTGTCCATGTCCTACTTTTTTGAGAAATAACGTGTCTTCGTGTCGTGTCATGTCGTGTCGTATCCGTGTCCGTACTTCTTAGCTGATGATGAATGGATTTTCGAGGAAGGAAGACTTATGTCTACCAGATGATAACTCATGGATGGATATTCAAGATTGCTTTAAACTTGACGAAGGACGACCTAGCAGCAACAAAAGGAATGGAGATATATTTCGATTTTGTAACTTGATTTTTTAAATTAAATTAGTTTAGAGATATGCTTATTGCTTACAACTTTACATAGGTAAACACAAAATTTATTTTAAAGTAATAATTTTACATTTTCATTATACTCATTCATTGTTTGCACTTTACGAAGTAACTTGAATGCAAACAAGAACATGAAAGGAAATAATTATGATTATATGATGTCGACAACAAAACAACATTGACCTTGGGATGAAGATTGAGTTTGAGTCATTGAAGATTTTAGCTTCTTAAATCTTACTTCTTACATGTTTAGAGCTCTCAAGTATTGAGATATAATTTTGTTTTATATTTTTGGGAATTGAGATGAACATAGAAAGTTAGAAATTAGTTTTGGAGCTATGCACTTACATGTCCATTTAAATAGAGTATACTAGTATGTGATTTTTGTTTTGGAATTGGGTTTTATACTAAGTCCCCCATGGTGCGATGGATCAGATCATGAGATTGACCTAATCCCTAAAGAATGGGAAAAAAACTTCTACTAAGACCCCCAAGGTGGGAGAAATCAGGTCATAAGATTCACCTATATCCTAGAAAAAAGGGAAATGTCCCCACGTCCTCAAAAAGAAGGAGGAAGAAGCGTCCTGAAGCCAAGAGGGATCAAAGATAGATAAGTGCAACACAAAAAACTAAACGGATTAAAGCAAAAAGAAATCCATAATAAGGCCAATGGAAGTACACAATAAGATAAGTCGCTCTCCTAAAGTTTGAATAAGCTACATTTAACTACCATATGAGTAGAAACCAGCACTTAGAAAGATATGGATACAAGTCTTCTCTGCTTGGCTGTACTACCAAAAAGAGGAATTTAGCAGAGCATGAATCCAAAGCTTTTCACCTGTGTCGGTGAGCCTTTTGTAGACCTCATCCACAACGAAGAAATGCTTGATGACAGTATCAATAGTTGAAAAATAAAAAATCAAGGTCCCAGAGACAGACAACTCGTGTTAGCAGGCGACCCTAGATGGCAAAGTCTGAAAAAGTGAAGCAGCAGTCTCTGACATTATTCCAAGTCGGAACCCTGCAGTACAATTTCCTATTAAACACAATGCCATACCTCCCGCTAACCCGACAACTCCCTTTGTGGCTCAATTAGTTGCCCAAAGGAGGTTCAAAGAAAGGAAAAATCGAGCCTTCATGCCAATTGTCAATAGGATGCACCCCTTCTTATCCTTGTAATTTTTTGATTGTTGGTCATCTTTGTCCCATCTCGGCAAGACCTGTGCCAAACCTGCCACCAAGAAGTTATGACCCATCGCAGAAATGTAATCATCATTTAGGGGCCATGGGTCACTCCACAAATAACTACTACTCTCTCAAACACAAAATACGAGACCTGATTGATGCATGTCTTATGAGGCTAGCAACATAGCCAGACCCACCAAATGTACAAAGTAATCCCTTGCACAACCATGCAGTCAATGTGGTTGAGCTTAGCACAAAGAGTTTTGATCCTTCAATTCTCATAGGCTAATTAGGATAGGTTATCAAAATCTCGATATATGCACTATCAGTGTTACTCGCAATGAAATTTTTTAGACACAGGCAATTTATCCTGCCCCACCAAACACAAACTTCAAGAACCACCTTGTCAATAGATCTCTCAACCTCGCAAACTTTTCAGCATATACTTGTGTTTCTGCCATCAGACCCCAATGCCTCATCAACCAACTTGTCAATACCACCACCCATCACTTCACCCCAAGCCAGAACTTCCCTGATCCCACAGCTCAAGTCGAATCATGCCTCAACCTGGCCAATCCCTGAAGCCATCATCATCAGACCACCCACCCCGATAACAGAATTCCAAGAAAGACAGGTCCCTGGAACTATAAAATTGACTGTACAACCACTTCAGGGAAGATAGTTCTGCTTGACATAGTTGAACACAATCGTAGAAGCTGGAGGATTCACTAGATCTGGGAGATGTTGTACACCTGAGGAGCTAGAAAAACAAAGGAAAGGGAAGTTCAAAAAGGGGCAGTGGTTCAGGACAGTGCAAGAAAGAACAGAGAAGAGAAGAGAAGAAAGATTGAGAAAGAGAGGAAAGAGAAGAGAGAAGAGAACCAAACCAAATTTAAATCTCAATATTCTTGAATATTCAATAATCAAAGTCTTCTTGTCTCTTAACATCAACCCTATAAATAATCAAACCCTAAGTAAACTTATCAAAATAAAAATGACTCCTAAATAAATAAATCCGAAAATAAAATAAAATAAAAATACTTAAATAAATATCATCCAAGGTTAAAAACAATTGGCCCGTAGGATCCTTCCTGTTCCCCACCAAGGTAATATGAAAAAGAATAGGGAAGAGAAGAAATATTGAGAAAGAGAGGAAAGCCAAGAGAGAAGATAGAACCAAATTCATATCTCAATATTCTTCAATATTCAGTAATCAAAGTTTGCTTGTCTCATAACATCAACCCCTATAAATAGGAAAACCTTAAATAAACTTACCAAAATAAAATTAAATCCAAAATAAAATAAATAAATCCTAAAATAAAATAAAATAAAAAATACTTGAAAAAATCCTCCCCCTTTTTTAGACAACACCAAAAAGCTAGTTGAAACAATCACGAGCTCCTTTGAAATGGGATTTAAGGAACCTAGACAATATGGATTTGACCTAGAGGGGTTGAATAGGTCTATATGGCCAATTCTTTCAATTTTATGGCTGATGGGTTAAGATTTACGGCTTAAGAGTTATTTATAATTTTATGGCATATAGATCACAGTGGGAATCAAACCCTCATCTCTTGCCTTCATATTGTCTACTTAGACAATGTGTTCATGTCGTTAGATAAGTCATGTAGAATTTTTTTTGTTATTATTTTACAGTACCATTTTGAATATATGCAGATTCTTATTTTTTCTTATTTATTTTTAAATTTGTCTTCAGATCTCATGATTCATGATACAAATCTCAATTTGACAACTATGCTTTTGTGTAATACTGACTTACTTTTTATTTGGTTTGCTATGTAGGCATTTGGGCTGGAATGCATACTGTTCGATACTTTGACGGAAGAACATATGAGTGGGTTGGCATTAGCCAGCAGCCAAATATCATGGGCAAAGTATGTTTTGTGACTATATGTATATATATATATATATATATATATATATATATGAGTTGCTTCTTTAAAGATCTTCTATTATTATGTTCTAATGTTATATTCTTCTTCGCTGGACCATGATTGGTATAAAATGCTTGTCATTCCCAAATCTATCTTCAGATGTGAAAGTTTTTGGTTCTGGGCCATGAATGTGCTATTGTTTTACTCAAGTAACTAGTGTAGACACTGATATACTGGAGCCTTACCCTTGTCTTATTTCTCACTTCTTAAATGCTCCTAAGCATGTGTCCCTCACGCTTGATTGGGATTCCAGCGTCTGTTTTCCCTGCTAGTGACATCAATTTGTGGAAAAGTAAGAAGTTTAAACAGTTTAAGGAGGTACATTCTGTGAGAGATGAGATTGAGATGCTGTTTAAGGCTTCCACCTCTTCCTACCTTTTTGTGACTTGCCAACCTGAACATTGATCTTAAATTGTCATGGTGGTTTATCCAACTCCAGCTTAACTGCTTATAGAATTCTCTGGCCATGGAGCAGTAAGAGTTCCTGTTTTCTACTGCCTTTTCAGGTGCAAACGAACACTAGGTCAATTCACGCCAGCACAGTGGGACAAAGATGAGTGGCATCCTCTCCTAGGTCCATGGCGTTTTATTCAAGTTCTCAGCCTTTGCATTATATTCTTGACTGTGGAGCTCAACACATTCTTTCTCAAGTTTTGTCTTTGGATTCCTCCTCGAAATCCCCTGATTGTGTATAGACTGATCTTGTGGTGGTTAATTGCAATACCAACAATTCGTGAGTACAATTCTTACCTACAGGACAGGTGTACCCTCTCTCTCTCTCTCTCTCCTGCATATAAAAATACAATATATATATATATATATATATTAACAAAGAATGTCAATATAGCATCAGTTGATATGTAGTATGTCTTTTTCTAACTTCTTGCTTGATTATACTTTGATTCTCAGAAAACCAGTGAAAAAGGTTGGAGCATTTTGTTGGCTTTCCCTTGCCATCTGCATTGTTGAACTCCTCATTTGTATCAAATTTGGACGTGGTGTGTTCTGTTTCTGTCTTTATCTATATTGACTGTTATGCAAAGCATTTGTAGGTTGACAATCAAACAAGAGAAGCATTTTAATGTTGTTAGTTGTATGTTACTGGCTGGCTTGGTGTTACTACGAATTATAGTTGATACATGTAAAAACTGTTTGCTAACATTTCTGACTCCTGATATTTTTTCTCCATACAGGGTTGTTTCCCAAACCAATGCCCATGTGGTTGCTAATTATCTGGACATCTGTTGGGGTGGCCCTTGTGATATTCTTGACAGTGTGGTCATGGCAGTTGCATCGAACTCTCGGGAGAAAGCGGCAATAACTTTATAATTGTGGTTCATCATTCTTTGATTCCTTTTCTGTTTTACGGGTAACCATTCTTGTTGTAAATATTCATCAGCATCATAAATTGTAAATGTTTATTCTTTTAGGATAGTGGATCATAGTTACTCATGTAGAAAGTATTAATTCTTTTTTGTTAGGTATTGGTGAAAGGGTCTTCTAAATGTAGTAACTTGACTTTTTGTTGGCCATCTTTACAAACTGGTAAAATTTTTACAGTTTTGATTGGGCATGAATTAACTATTTTGAGTTTTCCAGTTTCTCATTGTATTTCTTGGTTCTTGGTGGGATAAAATAATTCTTTTTTTTTTCATAGCGTTTTCTGACCACAGCAATGGGATATTGTTGGCTAATGGAAAAAGGACTGAATCATTTTCTTTATATGTGGCTTACCAAAGTTGAAATAAGCATTGCATTGTGCAAATGAAGAAAGACGATCATTTTACTTTCTAGATGGCTTATTAAAAGTGAAATCTATTATGCCTTGTGTTGTGAACCTATATTGTACTACTATTGTCAATCGTTAATGTTTAGGCTCATTTTTTTGTTTTTGACATTGGAGAAGGCAAAAGGGAACTATTTCTGATAGGCATTTCATTGTTTTTATGGCTGAGTATTAGTATTTAATGTAAATTTGTAAGGGTTAGGCCAAATGGTAAAGCTTAAAAGCATAGGTGTGTTAATTTGAAGTAGTGTGCGATTGAGATGTATGACATAGGATTAGATTAGATTAGATTGTTTTTAGGCTTTGAGAAAAGTATGATAGATGAAAGAATAAAAGAACTAATTTGATCATCTTCCTCCATTATCATTACTCTGGCCCTCTTTCACAGCATGGCTGTGAAGTTGGTTTTATCTCGTTTTGGAAGCTAAATTTGTTGCCAATCATTCATCCTTAATATTAACAAAGAAAATAAAATATTTTTCTGTTTATATTGAATATTTAGTCAAATAATTAGTTGCAAGGATTTCTTTGAAAAAAAAGTGGAATCTTTTGGTGCATAATCGACCAAGTAAATCATCAGTTATAAATTGAGCTATTTTTTAAAGTTTTGAAAGATCTAAATAAATGATTTGACCCCCTAATAATTAATATTTAACAGCTTAATTTAATATCAATATATATATTTGCAACAACTTAATAAACTACTAATTTTGAGGAACAAACTGTCTTATGATGATGGATAATTAATAATTTTATTACTTAATAATTAAGAACTTTTTGAACAAAACCCTATATAGTATTAATTATTAGAATAGAAACATACATATGTACATGTTAGTAAAACTTTTTTAGTCATAACATAAAAGGGTATTAGGAACTTTCATGACTTAATTTAGATTATATCTGTGAAAAAAAGTTTATCTACCTTGAAAGTATGTATGAAAATTCTATTTTAATACTAAATATTGTATACTTGTGAGGAAATTTTTTAAGAGATAAAAATCATATAGTAACTTAAGAGTTAAGAATTATAGTAATTTATAATTTTTAAAGAGTCAACTGTATAGGGTGTTTGTTTAATGGTGTGGGTATCAATTTTGGTGGCATTTTTTTTTTTCTTCACCTCGTTTTTTTTTGTCGTTGTCATCATCATCATCCAAGTATTCATCTATCATGAATTTCAAGGTATAATGTCAGTCATTTTTGTTTTTAATTATATTTTTTGAATTTCACCTTACAGACAACCAAGAGGCACAAGCCTCAATTACATTTGAAAACTTTGTTCTTAGCATTGTGATGGCAAGCATTTTGTTAGTAGATGAGGTGCATGTCTGATGCATAATGTTTTTCTCATGGGACAGGCTTGGGGTCTTATATTCTCCTCAAGAACTCTATTGCATGAGCCTCAAGGTCATGTCCTAGATATAAAGCCTTCTTGGGTGAATGTTTCATTAGCCTTAACTAGTAAAGTATCTAGGATTGCTATAAACTTGGGATTGAATACTGCGGTTATTAGGTTTGGGGGTTTATGGCTAGGCAATGGATTGCCTTCCATTGTGTACCCTGACCAATATTATGTCACTAGTGGCTGCAAAATACATTTCCCAGTATAATATTCTGTTTCTAACCTTCTGCTAATTGTTGATCTCTCTCTTTTCCTTCTTCCCAGGTTTTATCAGTCACCATTTTGTCATTTATAATATAATTATTTGTTCTTTTTACTGTTTAAGAGAATCTAATGGACACTGGAATTAAACATGATCTGAGCACTAATTGGAAGGCATGGCTTGTAGTGATATGCTCACTGCACCTGATTTGTTACAAATTGTGGTACTTTGTATTTACTAAATACTGTTTCTGATATGAATACATGCTGGCTAACATTGGACAATTTGTTTGAACCAATTTTTCTAGGATCCCGACCTACATACATTTTCCACATTCATCACCACCCATGTTACATCACTTATTTCATACAATGCTTGTACGATCCATGATTTTAGCTCTGCTGCTCTGCCACCTTTCTTCGAATTCACATGTTGGCACTGTCACCTTTATTTGGATCTTCATTTTGCTTTCCATGAATCTTAGAATCTTGAACCTTGAACCACACAGGATATAGAGCAAACCCACTTTATGCTCTTAATATATTTAGGCTGTCTCATATTTTTTGGCAGAGGATGCCTGAATGTTCATTTTGGATGACCTAGCTAAATTTCTTGTACCTGTATAATAGAAATTTCTACGGTAGAAAATGGCTTGATAGAGAGTTTTTTCTTCCATGTGGTCCTTCCTCTAACAATCTCTTCATTTTTGTTCTCTCCTTTGATTTGGAGGAGATGTGTATACTTGAGAGGTCCCTCACTGAATGATCGTAGGAATCCATTGCCCTCAAGAATCCCTGCTGCCAATGAAAATCCATTGACCAGACCGAGGTTATTATCTAGTCCACTGTGGAGAATTCCATCTTCATCAGGTTCACAGAGGGATTGAACTATATCTGAACTTCCACATTCCCTTCTATATTCTAGTACGATGCTAGAAAGTTGGTTTTTTTCCATAAACTGGTCTGGGATGGTCTGAAGAAGAAAGAATTTTAAAAAAATTAGATTCAGGTACCCTATTTAGCAAGGATCAAAATTTCGTTTCTTTTTCATCGAAACGACCGAAACGTTTCCGTTTTTCATGGAACCGAAACGAAACACTAGTGGAATATCGAAATTCACATGTTTCCATGGAAACAAAATTGTTTCCGTAAAAACATACCGAAACTAGTGGAAACATACCGAATCAGAGGAAACATTTCTTTTGTATCAACAATAATTCTAGAAGTTAGTAAAAAATAATATCCATTTATTTTTCAAGGATAAAGACTCAAAATTACAAGAAGAGAAAAATAATAGAAAATTAGTAGGAAAAATAAAGTGTAGAGAAATAACTATTTTAATACTAAGTTACTAATTATAATAGGTTTAAATCGCTATTTGTTTTACTTTTTATTTTATATGTAACTTGTGTCAAATTTTCTAATTCGTGTGGATATTACATAGTATATATCTATTATGTCATTTATCATGAATATGATGTCTATGCCTTAAACATGCACAAATATTCAATAAATAGGCTTATTTGTATAAATAAATAAATTTTAAGTTATGTTTCCACATGTTTCTAATTTTTTCTCCGTTTCCATTATGTTTCCGAAACGTCTCCGAAACGTTTCTGTTTCTGGACAGACCGAAACTATACATCCGAAACGATATTTTAATCCTTGCTATTTAGAATTAGACTCGAGCCAAGAATCATGATATGGTTTTCTTTACCTCGAGCATCCATCCTACATACTTGACGTTGTTTACATGCTGGTTCATATCCAAATCACTCCTCTTCGGCTGCAAGATCAGAATTACACTAATCAGCAAATGCCTCTGTTGCTGGGGCATGAGCTACCGAAATTCACTGAAATCAGTTTACCTTCAAGTCTGAGTTCACGTATTTTGCTTTATCATCCAACTTCTCAATCTTTTCAGGAACATCTTCTTCGATAGCCTGCTTCTCTATATACCAAGGGGAAATTTCGGCCCTCACCTCTTCTGGCATTTTCGAAAGGCGCCTAGTTTTCTGGTTCATCATCACCCAAGTACTGTTCCATTTTTAAACCTTTAGTACGAAGGTAAATGATGAAATCCATGAGGAAAAACTTGATATGAGATTTTGGATGATTCACCTGGTTGCACGAGCAAAAACATGGCCTGTGGCATGGCTTCGGACTAGCCAGTCTCGCCTCATTCCATTCTTTCCTGATGTTGCAACCCATGTGTCGATTTCCATAATCTCACCCCTGCATACAAAAACCATCCTTGTATTTTGATGTCTATGGTTTAGAACTGTAATTGTATATAAACAAAAGCAATTTACCATTATCTTTTGGAATTATTTTGCACATATTGTCCGAATATATACTCCAGATGTTTCATGCTTTATTATTTATGTCCAAGCCTTACCAATAGCAGTTTGTTCATTTAAGTGTAGCAGTGTAGCATTTCTTGAATATAGAGTGAAATTCAATGAATATTTCCTGTGTTTTTCAACTGATTGCTAAGAACATTTTAGAAGACTAGGTGATTGAAGTAGATGAGAATGTTGAACCATAGGAATACTAATGTGATCTGATCAGTGTGATTGAATATTATTTTAGATGACTCTTAGATATCTGCCAGGTAGTCGTGATAAGCTTGGTTGTATGGTTTGAACCATAGAAATATTGATAGTGATGATAGGACATACCAGATTGGATACTGATCAACTTGGAGCTGCATTCTTGAGACAACCCATATGAGATTGTTTCTCATCATTCCATGTGTGGCACCGAACCCATCACCAAGAAGTCCTGACATCCATACATGATTCAATGCAGTTTCCTGCATGTTCATGTACACATTTAGGATCTGCATGTAGATATACAGCATGTGCAAAGCTATATATATCACAGTGAACTAAATTTCACCTGAAGAAGGTTGAGGATGCTCTCAATTGTTGCAGTTTTGTCAGGACCAACTTCATATGACCGAACAACAACAGTTTGTCTGTACCCAACACCCTCTTCAATGATGAGCCCTTGACGGTATGGATCAACAAACTGTTTCTTTACTGGAATGTTTTGACGAAACTGGTCTTTGTTGATGCAGCCATTTTCAGCAACCATAGTCGTTACCGGTCTATTTTTATGGCTTAGTACATCAACTTTGGTTGTGGACAAGCTTGGTGTCCCATTGATTTTGATACTATTCACTTTTGGGTCTTGATTATTCTCTCTGGTAGAGGAACATTTGATTGTGTAGCAGGTAATGCAATAGAGAGAAGCCATTTCTTCTCTTCTCTTTTTATTTTTTATTTTTTCTTTTTTGGAAAGTAGATTTGTGTATTGGAATGTTTTTATAGCTATTAATTGACGGAAAAGGCAAAGGCAAAGGCAAATTTGATTGTAGATGACAAGAGAAGGGGAGAAACTATGTTGCGGAGTTGGACATCTCAAAGGGAGTCTTGTCTGTTGATAAAACAGGGGCTTGTATTTTAGGAATGATCGACAGTTGAAGAGGACAAAAGTGTTGGTTTCTTTTCAACATTTTTTGGGTTTGTGAACTACAAAGAATTACAGAGGTTTGTTAACTGCAAAGAAATTATTTGGTGCTCCATCGGAACCATGGTTTTAGGGACGGATTGAAAGTTACATGTGCAACAATGCACTGTGCATTTGTTCACCACATATTATCTAATTATTGAAACCATTCTAATCCGTTAGGACTTTAAGCAGACAAAAAAATAATTTTTGTATACTTCAATTTTTCATTGGTTGAACCATTGACTTGATGAATAATTTCTTTGAAACATCAGAATACCAATGTTTTCTTAGAAAAGAAAGTTAATTAATTTTCTCTCTAAAATTGAAAGGGACTTCGTATTAACTATAAACAATGGTTAATTGCAAGGGAAGAAAATTGATTGTGGTTATAAACCTGAGTTAGTAATTCAATGTATGGAACATTTCCTCTTCAATTAGTCAATTTTTGCTATGCAGCATAAGACAACAAGTGCATCTTATTATAAAAACACACACACACACAAACAAACACAAGAAATGTTAGATTAATGATGAGCATAGAGTGGATTACAATGGAATAGTGTGTTTTAGTGTTGGCTTGTTATGAATGTAATTTGGGGTTTGGGCATATGCTTTGTTTGAAGGGGACGAACAAATGAGTTAAGGGCATCTTTTATGAAATCAAGAAAGGAATTTAGACTGCTCGCGACATAATAAGACAATCAGTAATTTGGCTCTTTCTCCCCCTCTCCTCGTGAAAAAAAAGTGATATAGCACTTAGATTTCAACTCAATCCATCACATCTGAATCCACTTCCAACGAATGCGCCATCATATACGTGTGTATATATATATATATATATAGGGGCTAACTAATCTATATATTTAAATGGTAAATGTCACCAACATGGGTTTCTTTTTTCTTGTTTCTTTATCTTTACTCAACTCAAACAAAACTTTTATTCTAATTATTTAAAGTCGGCTACACTGTTCATGCTCTTGCACATGACTTTTAATATAAACAATGTCGTTTTTCTTTATTTGTACATTTATTAATTTTCATTGTACAAGGTCATACTATCTTAACCGATTGTTTTTTTTTTCCAAAAAAAAAAATAATTAAGGGACGGCAGATGGGGCAAGTAATCTAGAAGGGAGAAATTAGTGGCACTTCAAGAAGTCAACTTTTGAGTAACAGAGGCTCTATGAAGCAGGGATATCAGCCTCCATTTGATCTCAGTTTGCATGGACAATATCAACATTGGTGTATGTGTGTGTGTGTGTGTGTGAGAGAGAGAGAGAGAGAGAGAGAGAGCAGCTGCTTACCTTGTTTCCATCCACCAGGAGAAAGGAACCAAGAATGAGAACAAGGAGAGTACAAAAGAGACTCCGTAAGAAACCCAAGAAAGTCTCACACAGAAAAAGACACCAATAATAAAATAATAAACATTCCTGTTTCTGGCACGATGCACATCTTCTTTTATGCTAGGCCAGGAAAAGGTCAAAACAAAATTAGAGACAGTGAATGGTTCTAATTGTCTCATAATCATACTTCAGCAAAATATCATAAGCATGTGTTTGGTCAAACAGTTGCAACCGTTATTCTGAGCGTCATGTGAGAAACTCCTTGATGGAGCTTTTCCCTTAAACGCTATCCTCAATGCAATCCCAAATAAATCACACCCAACAAAACTTTTTCATCAACGATTTTGAGGTTATCTACATTTATCCTGTTTCACTATAGGGTGAATTACTGTATTTTCCTATAGCAACAGTTAACCTGCCATACACTACTAAATTTTCTTTCTTATTTTCCATGGAGACAAACATTACATTCTTAACTAAAATCATTCTCAGAAGAAACTACAGAGCCTCAGAATGAAAATTAAAGCATGATTTTAATATGAACTGGCAATACCCAGAAGTGTGGGGTTTTGGAACTAACTAGAGCTTGCAACAACAGGGAACTTTTAAACAAATTAAACATGAATCTGATCTCCTCAAGCAAATCAACATTTTAATTGGAGTTCTAAACAACTTATAAGGGTAGCATGTGGGGGTGATGATTCAAGGATATTAGACTATTATGATGAACCTGGACAACCTAATCTTTCACATAACTATTCTAATTCCTTCAGTGCCTACTCAAGATAATTCAAGACTTATACAGTTAAATAAGGCTTTTTATTTGATATTTATATTATAAAATTTTAATAAATATAACAAATACAATACATTTTTTTGAAATTTCTGAAATTATAGTAAAAAAGATTATTGAGCTCTAGGCCCCACTACCAATGCTACTTTCAAATAATGTAACCAAACTATTATAAAATGGCCAAATTCACATTTTCAAAAATGAAACGCTAAAACTAAAAGTGATGGGGCAAAATGCCCACCAAACGGATATAAAAATTATTCGTTTAGAAAAATTTATATATATATTGGCTTTTTTTTTGTTTTTTTTTTTTTTGGAATTAGTCTAAGCTCGTATGGAAGGTAAGTTGTTTCTTTGAAGCAAATTAATTTTTTTTTATATAACATTCAAACAATAAAATGAGGATAGCACCTTAACCCTAAACCACTTCTAAATTCTCTCAAAACAGAAAATTTATGATCAACTTTGAATAATTTGTTTAGAAAAGTTATAAATAAATATATACATATATATATTTTAAAACATTTCTCAAAATGAGTTTAAGAGTTTTCCATTGAATGTATTTTATATATAACTTGCAATTGTTTTCCTTTTCTTAAATTAAAAAAACTAGGATGTAATGCAAATTTCTCGATCTTTCCCAGGGAAAAAAAAATATATTTCTCCCCCATCCCCATCCCGCTCCATCTAAGAATACATTATTCTCAACGCTATTTATATTGTCTCCCTTGCTTAATACATCTTCAAAAGTCTAGGACAAGATAACATAAAATAATTAGAATAAAAAATAAAACAACTCTCACCAAAAGCCTTAAATTACACCATGATTGATTAATACGACGACAAAACATATAAAAATAAATAAAAAATTGGATTAATCACCAAAAGTTTAAACATTATATTCACAGTATTTTGAAAATAGAGTATATAAAGGCATTTTAATAAATTAAAAAAGAATCAAGACAGGACGAGAAATCCTTCTCCAATCTCATCCTAGATTTGGTCCGGCTTTTTAACCTTTTCCCAAATTTGCCCATATCTCTTTAAAACAAAAGGCTCGAATTACGCTGTGTGTAATCAAACTTATGGTTGACTAGTAGTCATTAGCTACTAAGACCAAATCAGCAGAGCAGCAAATGGTAATTTATTTCTCTCATCTCCTCAACCAAAAAATGTTTAAATGTCCAGTGTAGGGTAGTGTCCAATTTTTCCTCTCTGGAACTTAGCAGCTATTCAATGCCATCGACACCAACCCTTCAGCTGTTTCAACCTTCACGATCAATTAATTTCTGAAGAATTGCCTGCCAATGTGAGCCAAATAATACTCTGATCACCTTTTCTTCACAGGTATAATGGAAGAAAAGTACTAAAAAATCCTACTATTTTTAGATAATATGATAAAGATGTGAAATGCATTATAGGATGATAGAAAACCCAAGTGAGCATGAAATTTCTCAAAGTTCAAACATGTCCAATAAAATTAAGCTCAAAGTATATCAATTCATCAATTATCTGATTAGATTTGCCTTTAACAGCATATGGAAATACACACACACTTGTATATATATAAACTTGGGATTGAGTCCCGCCTTCATCCAGGTTGGAGGGGTCTATAAGTAGGATATGGCTTACCCCCCATTGTGTACCCCATCCATTGGAACAAACAAACAAAAAATAATAAAAGTAATAAAAGTAACTTACTGGACAAGAATGGTGAGATTTCAACCCTTGATATAGTTCCTGGAATAAGATAAGTAGCTTCACGGGACGAAATTCAATAGATTGATTGTGTCCTCTATTGTCCACAAAAGAGACTAATTCACAGTTGTAGAAGATGCTCGAATGCCTGCAGAAGTTAGAGCAAAAGATTTTAAAATATGCTTGGAGAACACCAAATTTAAATTCTTTAATAATTGATCTGAAGTGCAACACCCACCCGTAAGCATACATTCCGTGCATAATAATCAGATGTTTGGAATGAATCGTGTATACTTTTGTACTCTGCAATATATGAAAAAACAAGATAAGTAATTGAAGACTGACAAACGGGTAATAGAATTAACTGCATGACTGATATTTATTATTTGACATGAACCTTTCATCACAGAATTGAAATTGTACGAGTCTTGCTCTTTGACTTCCAACCTCTTCATGCAAACCAGAATATAGAGTTCTAAAATGGAGCAATCTGCTTGAACAAGTTGAATTTTCACTTAATACCATTACAATCCTCAAAGGGGAAAACGAGAATATTATTTATTTGATTGATATAATAAAGATTTATCTAGAGGAGATAAGTAGAAGAAAAAAGGGATCCAAAGAATGAAAAGAAAGCTGAATCATGACTCATTTAGTAATTAATGAAGCGCCGCTGGAATGCAAGAGCAAGAGAAGTAGGTGTTCATAATAGTCACTGTGTAATAGATCTCCTTCATGAGGCTGGAGAATTTAAGGCTTGTTCTTTCTTCCCATGGCTCAACATAAGCATCATTTAAGTGGCTTTTAAATTAATATCAAGGCAAAGTTGGAAACCCTTCCCCTGAAAAGATCCCCAAACCCTATATCCCACATTTCCCTCTCCTGAGACATAAAGGAAGTTTCTCTGGAAATGTCAAGAATTTGAAACTGTGTTTCAATTAAATCTTGAAATTTATTAATGTTTCCCAAAACTTCCCTTTGACAGTTTTTTTTTTTATTTTTTTCAGATTCTCAGTTGGCTCCAAACTTATCCCTGAATGATATTACCATTTTTTTTACTTCAAGCTTCCTGCTTTCATATACCACATGCACTTCTTGAAGAGGCAAGGAGCTAACTCTGCTTCAAACACAAGGAGATATATACCAAGACATGAGAAAAATCAACTTGTTCAGATGAGCCGGGCTTTCAGTGCTTTTGAGTTGGAAACATCTATCAAACCCTCAAATTCACCATCTATTCTATATGGGATATAAACAAAGGAGGACATCTTCCACATGGAACTTGATTACATTTTCTTTTAGACTCCATATCATCTAATGGCTTACAATAGAAATAGGATAAGCAAATATGACCATAAATTTTTATGAAATCAGTGGTGTTGAGGACACAATGGGTTAACCTCTCATAACCTTTTATAGAAGGAAAAGTGCCTTAGAGACTTAACCTTACAACTAATAATTATGGTTTAGAGACCTAACCTTATGAATAATTGTTAAGGTTTTGAGGTAAACTCAGTCAATAAAAGAACCTTTAGTAAGCTGTGAGTAACGAAACAAAGCCTGTGAGAATGCTGAAAATTTTCAGCTTATTAGTGCTGGAAATTGTGAGAAATTATCAAAAAATATGGCTATTTAATTTAACTTAATTAATAGTTGAGTATTGGTGTTATAGGTATAGTAACTAAATACACATGGAAGTTGGAAAACGTAATTTCAATGGGGCCAAAATGAAATAGTGCAGCTGCAGTTCCTAGTGTTTAAGAGGGCTCATTTGGTCAAAATAAATATTAATAAGGGTTCGAAATAGATAAATAGCATCAAGAAACAATAGAGTTCATTGGAATTCAAGATAACTCAAAATGGAACCTAAATAAGACAAGTAATAGTGTCACATTTTTTAACATGATTCTAGTTTATAAAATATGTATATATAGGGTTTCAGAAAGGAAAAAGGGAAACAGACAGAGGATTCGGAATAACAAAGTGAGTGTTTCATGCCATGTTAAGGTGGTTTTTGTTATAAGATGTATGTATTAAGATTTTTGTTATAAGATATATGGACTCAAATAGAATTTTGAAAATAATTCATTAGAATATTATTGTTATCTATAATTTTGGAAAATGTGAATTATGAAATATAAACTCGTTGTGGTATGCTTTGAATCATTGGATATTGGAATTCTATCGACTTATTTCTTAGAAATTTGTGATTTGCAAGAATATTATGATAATTTGAGAAGTTATGTGATTTCTTACTTATTTGATAATTAGTTTTGCCTCGTTATTAAACATAAGAAAATTAATTTGACAACTTGACTTGTGATTGATTATTATTTGATTTTAGACTTAATTTTAAGACATTTGAGATGTTATGAAAACTTCTATGATTAGTCATTATCGATTAGATTTTGACTTTATTAGAACCTTATATTGGTGGTGAGCCGCAAATAATGGTGTTTCTGAACTAGTTCTCTGAATTTTAATCTCAAGCAGCAAGGGATTAATTTGTTGGCCATAGAAGTTGAAATAATTGGACTTACACCTCTGAACATATGCAATTGGAATTGTATTTCTTAAATAATATATATGTGTATAATTATATAAGTAGTTTTCAAACCTTGAGCATGCTATAAAATTTTCATTGTTGTTGAGCTTACATGATAACCAACATTTTTAGGTTAGTCAGATACGATCTTAGAAGCACAAGTCTGGAAAAAGGAGAGAAAGGATTGAAACTTACTTTTGTGTACATATTGTAGAGGCCTCGTAAGGTTTTTGGTTCTAGGATACAAGAATGGTTAGAATGGAAGATGAGAGAACTACTTTTTGTTGTATAAAAGTTTGTTTGTAATGATTTAAGTTGACTAGTCTTGAACTTGAGTAACTTTGGAAATTAATAAGTCTTTCGGTACGTGATGAATATTAGAATGCTCTGAGCCAAAAAGGCCTATATGATGATATAGGTTTGATAATTTATTTTGTGATTATTCCTGCAATTGAACAAAAGCAATTAGTGAATGATTTGGCAATTGAAAAGGCCTTGGTGGCCGGTCGCGAATTCCAATCCCACATGACCCGGGATTGAGGTCATGACACCGTGACCTGAGATTATAAAAAATAATAATAATAAAACCAGCAATTTGGGTATACTAGCAAGCCATTTCAATGACAGCCTCCACCCATGCTTTTAGTTAGTTATCAAGTAAAACCATATGAAATGACTATTGATGCTGTGACCCCAACAGATTAGCATAAGAGCCAATTTGATGTGACTATCAACATTGAGACCCTACAAACCTACATTTAGTGATCCTCTCCATTCAATAAAAATGGGCATATTGGTATTCCTATTTAGCTTTCCCTTGTCTAATCCTGTTACTGCAACTCTCTTCTCAAAAAATCATGTCAATAGAGGTCTGGTGAGACCATGTCACAGACTCAAAAGAGAGTATTTCATCTTCTTCTCACTACTTCCACTCCCACAGAAAAGAGAAGTACAAGACAAGTCTGAAAATAATGAAAATTGAAAAATAAAGGTTGAACAAAAAGTGCTCACTGAAAAAAAAAACATGAAAAACAGCAACTCCTGATTGACTATATCTTCTACTTGAGCCAGGTGCTGGACCTAAACCAGATAATCAAGAAATACTAGGGGAAACAATATGAGAACTGAAAATCTTACAAGAGTATATTGTTCCTAAACAGGTAGAACCCATGAGATACTAGTAAAGAAATAGAATTTAGGATAATGATGACCTCAGAAAAAAGAAATGCATGACATAAAGAAACTACTAAAATACCCATACCTTTTAAACATTCCAGCTTTGGCTGCCTTTGGATACTTGAAAGTGCAGCTTTGAAGTTCTCAAATGATAGGAACCCAGATTCTAAATCCATATTACAAACAGCAGAGAACCTGGTGTCAAGGACCATCAATAATAAGTTTAGTAGCAAATAACAGCTACACATTCAAAATAGAATTCTAAGATACCAGATACAGAAAGAGAAACTTACAGAAACCTCAACAAATAGTTGAAGGTGGAATCGGAATTTGATAATGTATCAATAATCTCTTTGAATCTTTCCTCCGCTAAAATATTCTGTAAAATGTCAAGAAATCGTTTGCAACATCTTATGGAACATAGAAAGTTCAAGCACAATGCATTGTTTTAGTTACTTCAGTGATGCAAAGTCATATAGCCATTTTGAAAATATACTGCATTTCATTGAACTGATTTTACCAATAACATATTAAGTTAAGAAGGGTGACTAGAAAGATATCAGCCTTTTCCAAACTGAGAGAGCTATTATTTGTCTACTTATCAAGAGATAGAGAGAGCTGTTATGTGTCTAAGATAATTTGCCTTACAATCCTTGTTGAGAGAGGGGAGAAGAAAAATAAAAAATGCCTTAGGCAAGATGCAAATCATATGTACCAAATGCTGTTTTGATGTAAACTATCAAGCATATAACCTTCTCAGGCATAGCAAGCTAGTTCACTTTTAAAGGGGCTTAAGCCCATCTTATTACCACTCGTTAACATTATTGCAGGGTGCAAAACAGCCCATTATGCACAAATTCTTCATGAGATTATATAACTAAGATCAGTTTTAAAGAGAGGATGCTGAATATGTATCATATAACTAAGACAAACACGTGTTATATGATAGGATGTAGCAACATAGATGACAACTATAACGACTTAACATGCTGATACATCATTGCCATTGGCAAGGTTGGTGATTCATGTACATGCATAAATACAACTATATATATGGTTAGCGTAGGGCTTCTGTCTCTAAGGAGTTCCAAGGAATTCCTCTTACCTTTATTAATCAGATTGGTAAGATGTTTCTTATTTTAAATGCTGAGACCAAAGGATTACAAGAGGTCGGTCCCTAGTCTCTTACCCCTGTAAAGTGCATGCAAACTCAACTTTAACAGCAGTTCTCTTAGTAAAACCAATAGTATTATAAACAAACACCAGAGGGGGCACAACCCATGTACACAAGAAGTATACAAGAGCTCCTATATCCCCCCTATACAGTTCAAATCGCCTGCAAAAGCAAGCAAAGATTCCAAAAACTTTCCAAATATCCAAAATTGAAATGCGTTTATCAACAAAGATTTCAATCTATGTACTAGCAATGCGATATCTTCAGAAGTCCTACAATTTCCTTCCCTCCACAAACCCCACATAACACTGCCTTCCAAGCCAATCGAACCCTTCTCCTGGTGCAGCCTCCCTGCAAACAACAAAGCAACTCTCTATCTGTTCTAGGCTTAATCCAATAGACCCCAAAGATCGAGAAAGAATTGCCCAAAGATACCTAGCCACCAAAAAATGAAGAAGAATGTGTTTTGTACTTCCTCCGCCTTCTTACACATGCAGGACCAGTTAGAAAGTAACTTCTCTTTATGCCCAAGATTATCCGCAGTCAACATCACCTCCAAAATTACCCTCCAAACAAACAAAATAGACACCTTGGAGGACATCTTCACTCTCTAAATATCCTTCCCAGCAAAGAAGGATCTACCTCCCCCACGAAGGACAAAATAAAAAGATTTCACAGCAAAATGACCATTCTTAGGTCCTTTCCATCTCAGTGAGTCCTCCCTCTTCCCAGAAACTAAAAAAGCATACGTCTCAAAAAAAAAAAGCATCAGTCGACTCCAGCTCCCAATCCTGCAAGGCTTTGAGAGAACAGGGCTCCCATGTTGAAACCTTTTGAATAAGGCAAAGGTCAGTGCTCTTTCTTGTAGGGATCAAGGAGCCAAACACTAAAATTTCTTAAAGGAAGGTGATAGTAAGAACGTGGTCAAGTGTTTCAAAATGGTAATTTGCTCTAGGAATTTCTTCTTTTGATAAATAAAGGTATAATATTACTAAAAGCGCCAAAAAATAGGGGAGTGCTCATGTACATGAGAAGAATATATTTCCAAGCCTTAAATCATATGCATATTGCTAAATACTCTACAAAAATATATTCTGCCCTATAATAATTCTGTTTACCCCAAAAGGATAGAGTAGTTAACAAAATCCCATTCAATTCATTTACATTTCAATCTACCCCTTCAAAAATTCTTCTGTTCTACTCACAATACACACCACTAGATCCCACACTTGCCGCCCTGCTTTGCGTTTCCAACCACTACCCCAAATTCTATACAAATCCAACACCATGCCGAGCATAGCCCAACCAAACCCAAAAAGTGAAAAAAACATGTCCAACAAAGTCTGCACCACTGAAGAATGCAAAACCAAGTGGTTCGTTGACTCCTTAGCTAAGAAGTACATGCTCTAGTAATAATGACATTAATAAGATTTTTCATTAGAGGGATAGTTCTTCCAAGTGGATTCCTAATGCAGCTAACAAAGAAGCCAATGATTTGGCTAAAAGGGGTGCTTATAGTGAGGATTAATTTGCACAAAAAATATACTGTTATTTCTGTTCATTTTGGACTACAGCTTCTATTTTTATTTATATATTTTTTGCTTCTCCTGATGGGAGAAATCTCTTCCTCTTCTTTGTATACTGTCTTCTAATAAATTCTCTTCTTTTTTTTCTTTTTTTTTTTTTTTTGGGGGGGGGGGGGGGAGACATGCCTTGGAATCTTAGATATAGCAATATGGCAGACAAGATGCATGCAATCAATCCCAATGATTGGCTGAGACTTTAATCCTCATCCTCATAGGAGTGTTTGATCCTTCCCACATGCTTTTCTACAAATTTCCCAACGCCATATGCTTTTATAATTATTTCCCAAACCCATGTTACTCGTTAAAAGCATCTCTTGAAGAGATTTCTTTTCAAAAAATATTACACAATAAGCATCTCTTGAAGAGATGCCTTTATAAGCGTCTTTTTAAAAGACAGTTCTTGGCTGATATTTAGACTTCTACTTGGACAAAAATTCATTTTAACTTAGGAATTAATTAAGGAAGAGGTGTCTCTTCAAGAGAGGTAAGAGACACCTCTTTCCCTAAACAGTACGGCTTTGGGAAATAAGATTAAAACGTGGGATTGGGAATTTTGTTGAAAAAGAATGTGGGTAGGATCAAAAACTCGAGGTCACAGTATCACACTTCCTTATGTCAAGTTTTTGTCTTAGTAAAAATTAAAAAAGAAAAGAAAAAGGCGTCAAGATTTGCCTACCCACTATCCTTTCAGCCTTCTCATTTGTCCTTGAAGTGGTTCCACTTCAACCAAAAGCACCTCCTCGCTGGTGAGATGTCCTTCTCTATGTCCTAGTAGAACATTTCACTTTAACTGCATAGCCCTTCCTTGTGGTCTCATTATTGATCTTCAAAGCACAGAACCATGGAGATATACCTTTAAATCAAAAGGTTCTAAGGAAAGCTAGGAATATGTGGAGGGTAAAGGGGCTGTCACTTGGTGCAGTAGTTTATTATTATTACTATTGGTCATACTTGCTGCAATGGTTCAAGCTTGGGCTTTTAAGTGTCAGAATGAGGGTTCAAGTATGAGGGAGATCACTTAGCACAAGTAATGTCAAAGGTGAAGTCTATATCAAGTTTACCCCTCCTAATACCCCATACTTGGGGCAACAACATTAGGTAATAGTCTTTTTTTAAAGGAATACGTGGAGGGTAGTTGCGGCAAAATAGGAGTAGAAAATAATCAAAAATCAACTTTAACGGCCAAAGGAATCCCAACAGTGTTGATTTTTTTCTTTAATTATGTTGCCATCATAAACAAAGATGAAGAGATTTAGGATGTTTGCTCAAGGGATTTTAAACAGGATTGTGTTAAGTGCAGGAGTGTGCATAGAGGCTGTCTGATTGTAAACCTATCTACCTAAACAACAATAAAATCAACCATGATTTGGGGTAGCTAGAGGGAATGAATTTAGCTACAACAATATTAGGAGATAGATAGACAAAATACAGCCTGGGATATGCATAGAAAGGAATGCATATGTGCAAGTACAGTAGTAGCACAAACAGGTGAAAATGTGAGAAAATTGTGTGAGATGGTTGATTGTATATTTCCATACTCTAGCACAAGAAAAATGATTTCACTAGCTTGCTACATAACCCACAGGATCTCATCTTGTCATGCCCTGTGAATTTTCCATAATTCACATAAACAAGTAGGGTTGATGCCAGCCTTTAGTTGTACACCTACTGTGATCAAGAGGTATTTTTTTTTACCTCCAATAGTTTGCACATTATCACAGCTTTGTCACAAATATTTAACCTACATCATGCAAATGCCAATGTTTATGCCTCAAGGACCAAGGAGCACCTTGAAGCCAGGAATTAAATGAAGGTATGGAGTGTATGCTTCACAATCTTGCAGCATAATTAAAGTGCACATTGAAAGCATTGTATGCTAATTACACTATATGCATGAACCTTTGAGCTTCAAGTCTTACCATCCCTCAACACACCCCCGGGCCCCAACCCCCCCCCCCCCCCCAAACAAAAAAATATTAATAATAATAATACCCAATTAGATATATATGTATCAATACATAAGACAGTCACAAATATAGACGTCAGATAAACACATGGAAGATCAGATAAGTTCCAAAAGTAAGAAGGTTTTAGAAAACTTTATTAAGATCAATCTGCATGTAGGCATTTATTGTATGTAAAATCGATCACACTTTTATTGTATCTAAAGTCAATCACACACGGAAGGAGAGCTTTCTGATCACCACACCTTCTCCCACCCAAAAGAGGGGGGGGGGGCAAAAGTAGAGTTTCTTTGCAAACTGAAATTGAAGATTTATTTGTTGACTCTTTTGACCTTGTTTCAATTTGGATGCAGGAAATCTTTACTCCCAAGTCTCCATATACTCACTCTAGATCTCACCTTCCTATACTCTCAAAAACCCACTTCTGGTTTAACTTGATAAACTCAGTTGTCAATTTTTTTATCGAAGTTTTTACATGAAGTAACTTTTCTTAACTTCCAGAAATATTACTGTTGGATTGTTTCCTTCCAGGTGAAGTTTAAAAAAATCCTAATTAATCAGCAATAAACACGATATTTTACTCATAAAACCTCATTGTTTTTACACAAAAATGAATAAAAGGAAATTTGTAATTCATACTTTGACATGATAACTCAAAAGACGAGATAAGGATTAAAGCAGGCAAGAAAAGCCTATATATGCAATTTCTAAAACCCTCAAATCTCAAATATGTTTGCAATAATGAGACAAGCTTTGAATTGGACAGGGAAAGGATACAAGAAGCTTTGCATTGAACTCAACTATGTAATCATGAGGAAGGCTTGAATCTGCTGGTAATAATAAGATGTGCTCCAACAGTCTGCATCACCAGTGCACGTGAAGATCAACAAAAAAGCATATATGAATCCAGAATCTTCTATCCTTGGGCATAAACCATAAAGCTACTATATCAGACAATAGAGAAGTTACCTCTGCAACTCTTCCTTCGAGGGCGGAAGAAACAACAGTTTCCTGTGCGAGAAACGAGATCTTACTCTTTTTTCCAGGAGCTGATCAGCATCCTGCAGGGCATATGGCCTGATTTGTCAGCATTCTTAAGATATTTCAAGTAATTCAAACATTTATGAGTCCTCAAATGGGTCAGCAAAGTAGTGCATGTACCATAAATGAAGTATTCCACCCAAACAAATACATAAAGCATTAATTCAATTTAGTTTAACTCAAAGCAGTTTAAATGCCAATTTAAACAACAACCTATCAGATAAAGGCTTTCCTTCCTCCAACTAGATTTTTAATTCATCAATGACAGGACCTGAAGATAATTATGATAGGCAAATCCCTGATTTATGAAGGAACCAATTTAAACAAGACAAGATTTATTAAAAGGCAACATACCAACCGGCAACTCACACCAACAACAACAGCTTGTGATGTTACAGATTGCATTGCATCCAGCAAGCTATAGAGTAATCGCTGCTTACCCTGCACAGAGCCAGATAGAAGAAATGTGTAATGTCCAGAGCAGAAAACTTTGAACCCAAGAACCTTAAAATTTGAACTTGAAGAACCTGAATCTTCTCAAAAAAAAAAAAAGGACTACCATCTATGTCAATAAAATCAAATAATCACACAATCTCACATGAACATGGGCGCACACACTCAAAAAGAACAGAGAAAAAAAAAAAGGAAAGAAGAAGAAAAAGAAAAAGTGAGGTGTAAAATTTCGGGCTTTCACCGAAAAGGTAATAGCCAGAATGATGACAGTCTTACCTGCGCCAAAAGATCAAACTCATCCAGTACAAAAATAATTGTTTTGTGTGCTAATCCACATTCCCTGAAAAAAAGATATCACAAATTAGCATACACAACCAAAAAAGAGAAGCAAAAAGAAAAAGGAACAAACAAAATAACTATTCCTATCAGATAAAATGAATAAATGACCATTCCATGAAACCGAAAATGTCCAAATTGCACATATAAACGATGATGTTTAGTACTTGTGAAGGACAAAAGAATGCATCAACCAAATCTGTGCACATACCGTAACATGGCTACCATGAACTGAGAGTTATCATCAAATGATGCCTGCAAAAATCATCTCAAAATCATGAATTCTGAATCATTTAGGTTCGAAATGCTTTACAGAAATCTGAAGTAGATTGAGCATGTTACCATTTTTGAGAACAACAATTGATGCTCCACGCATAATTGTCTAGCAATTTCCTAAATAATCAATAAGTGTGTTAGAAAAAGAAGAGAGAGAGAGAGAGAGAGAGAGAGAGAGAGAGAGAGAGAGAGAGAGAGAGAGAGAGAGAGAGAAACAAAAACTTATTCTTCCAAAGTTTACGAAAACAATCCTAAAAAAAGCTTGGGGTGTGGGAATTTCCTGAGAATAGATTGTTTGGACAAGCAGATACATGATAAAATAACTGTGCATATCAAAGGATTCAAAGCCATGAGTTTCCAATTGTATATGATCATCTACATGCAATCAGTCTTTGCTTAAATGTATTGAACAACTTAGATATCTCAGTTTTGGCAAGGTATCCAATTTAGGTTTTATTTTGTGTATTTGTATTTAGTTTGCACTGAAAAAACCCAAACAGTTTCCATTAAAGCTGCATTTTTCCATCCAGCAAGATGTAAAATTCATTGGTTAGTCAAAACCATTCATGATTTTTATGCACTACCTTCTTATAATCCATCATCTTCCTCTCCCCAAGCCTCAAATCATGTCTGTGATTGGGCAAATCTAGTTCAGACTGTACTACTGGCCTTTCTGAATTATTTGTTTCAAATTAAAATGATGCAATGAGGTCCATGAGTCACAACAGAAATCGATTTTAACACTACAGTATGACAGAAATGTATAATTTACTAAATGCCTAAAATTTCTACTAAAAATATTTGGTAAAATCTCTTCAATAAATTATGTAAAAGATTCAAGTCCTTTAGATTGATTTGAATTATTAATTATTACTGCTATTATCCACTAATCATCGTGAAATGTAGTAAGACCAGAGACCTAGTGATTTAGAAGTTTCCCACATCTTTTTGATGAATAATTATAGTATAAATTTGTTATTAAATTAGCTCTTTATATATACCAATATTACCAGATATTAGATACAGTTTTACATCGTATGTCTGTGGAAGAGAGAGGGAGAGAGAAATCAGATTTAATATATTGAAAGAGTTCCTCTTATGGTCTTCTTTTGATTTATTAAAAAAAAAAAAACTCTCTCGTAGACTAAGAGAAAATGCATTCATTCAATCTAACTCTAAGAAGTTAACAATCATTTTAAACTTTCAAAATTGCATAGACACTTCTAGTATTACCTTAAAACAACATTCTACACTTTATGTTTACTCATTACTCAGTAATAAAAATAAGAAAATATTAATAAGAACAATGGGAAGAATCTGATGAATCTGTTCTGGAAAATGTTGCTCTTGTTGCATCTAACTGAAAAGAAAAGAAGGAAGAATGGAGCAAACTATATATGTGCAAAGAATTTTTTTATGAAGCTTCCACTTGAACAAGAGAAGGGTAAATTGAGTAGATATCTACAGTTTCCTATTTTCCCAATGGAATTTTTTCTGCATTTAAGGCATTTACAAAGATGCAGGTCGGGGATGAAGTAGATAAAAAATGGAACTCAGGAATATCTGCCAATTTTAAGTAATTGGTGAAAAGGAATGGTTTTAAAAATGACAATTTTATAAAAAAATTAACCCCAATAGATGTAAGAATAAGGCTATAAAAGAAAATATCTCATCAGTATTGGGGAGCATATCAAGCTGAAAGCGGCAATTTTTAAATTTTTTAATTTTTTTGATAAGTTGAAACCAGAAGTTAATTTGGAAATGGTATCTTTTACATGGCTACATAGCATGTTTCCAGATATATCAATCACTAGAAGAAAACATATATTCATTGCATAAGAATAACATGTTTACTCAGGGCTGTTGGAACCTCGTCCTTGCCATGTTTGGCTTCTCGTGGGTCATGCCAGGCTCTGTCAAAGACCTCTTGTTGGCATGGGACGGGTGTATCCTTCCTAAAGAGATTAAGAGGATTTGGAGATTGGCCCCCATTTGTCTCTTGTGGTGCATTTGGATTGAAAGGAACAGCCGCATTTTTGAGGATCGAGAGCTTCCTACTCCTCTTTTTAAAGATGCCTTTTTGCGTTTGCTATTTTTCTGGGTCAAAGAGGCCTTTCCTGTTAACGTCTCTTCTTTTGTTGACTTTTTGGGGTCTCTAATGTAAAGCTTTTTGGGTTTTGCCCTTGTTGCCCTTATTGGGCTTTTATATATATAATTTTACTTATCAAAAAAAAAGAATAACATGTCCATTTTTCATTACCAGGGTCTGACTTAAATGATGTAGACCGGTGATAGCAGTGCCAAAGAACCTTTCAAAGTATACAATAGAAGAAATTCAGCTTTAATTTGGCATGAAACCAAACCAAAGCCCACTTGCCAGCTTATTAGCCTAAAGCTTTCATTTAGTAAGCACAAGGGTGCTTTTGTAAATTTGGAAATTATGAAGGGTATTATGGTAATTTCAAGGGTGCTTAGTTGTCAATGAGTTGTCATATAGTTGTTGCCTATTAGGTTACTTGCTAGCTTAACCATTGTGTAAATGTATCCTTTGTAACACTATATATAGGGCTGCAACCTCTCTTCCAACAGGAAATGAAGTGAGTGAGAATACGAGTCCTTTGTGTTTGTGATGAGATACCATACATCTTGTGGTGAGAATTGAGATCCTAGAACAAGAAGAGTGATTCCTCTTGTTCTACCGAGGTACAACACCTCAACCCCTTTCTTTTCTCTCACTCTTGAATTTATTTCAGCCTATCCTTACTCCCATTTTTCTCCTATCCCCGTGATATTGCATTCCAAGCTTAACCTCAAAGTTATCCTGCTCTTATCCAGAGAGAAAGGCAGCCACAATCCTTAATCTAAAGGGCCGTGCTCCATCAAAACTTTCTCCTCTACTGACTATTATATTTTCTTCTGGGAGATCCAATGTCACATAGAGCCATAGTTCTACTGGAGTTAAACACTCAAAACTTGTTTTCTACTCTTTTTCACACAATCAAGCAGATTCTACCCAAATTGGAACACAAACTATAGCAAATATAGATTAGTGTTCATCGAAGTATATATCCCTTTTTTTCCTGACCAATGTAGGTTGTCAGTGAGGCTGATATGGTAAAAGTGCCAAATCAAGTTTTTGTACATGTATTCCTCGTATATGGATAATTGATCAAAATGGAAGTGAGCCATAAGAAAACGCAATTAATTCCATTTAATATGTAAATCCCTTTGTCTTACCACACAAACCTAACATACACATTTAAGGAGTTAAAAATATGAAGTCTTTGTTTACATGAAAAAAAGTTGCAGTCGGACAAGAAAAACAGATGATCATGAACAAAAAAAAAAAAATTTGCATCAAAATAGAATTGGAATGGGGTTGAGGGGAGAACAGAAAGGATTTGGTAAGTGTGACCTTGAGTGCACAATTGTCGTCGCTGTGCAAAAGCCCGTTCAGTTTTATCTGAAACCATCACACAAGTACTTGTTATAAAAAAGCAAAATAGTTATCAAACAATGAAAATGTTTGAACAACTTAACAAAACTGGATCTGCATTTAGTATATTATAGAGCATTGGAATAATTAACTTGACGGTGCATTATGAAAACATCAATGTAATCAACAAATTGAAAACAAGTGAATACATTTGACAATATCCTAGATGCACTGATTCAAACAAGCATTCGAAGACACAAAGAAGCCATTTAATTGGCACCAAAAGCATAATTGGACTTCTTTTGCTGTCCATATAATTAGTGATGGCACTTATATCTATATAATAGTGATTGACATATCTAATTCCACACAAACATTCAAATGCTCCATGAGCTAATTAAAGATAAATCTTTACAACTACTAACAATATAAAAAAAAAAAGTAAAAGAAGAGCAATGAGAGAGAATTTTTTGTATTGTAAAGCCATACCACGGATATCATGTCTGGATACTCTTTCAACAAATCTTCCAGAACAAGTTCCAACACCTAAAAACACCATAAATAAAATAAAAAATAAAAATAAAAACTTTTGAGTCAATTCGCACCAACCTAAATTAGATTAAGGCAACAAAGAAGGGGGCATACCGCAATTTTTCCACAACCGCGGGGACCAAGAAGCAAGACTGAGTTGTTGCATGCCTCGGTAACTGAAGTAGATACAATAAACTTCAACTTGCTGAAACATCAAAAACCCTTAAATTTATTTATTCATAGTTAACCACTTATCCATTTATAGATTAGAGAAACATGTGAATCAGTGAAGAAGAAAAAAGAGGGGGCGAGAAATAGATAATGAAAAAAAAAAAAAGTTTCCCCGTTTGTTTGCTGAGATTAATGAACTTTTCTATTCTCCTACATTTTCTGAGCAACCAAACGGAGGTGCAAGGTAAGCAGAGAAGGACTCGAACCTGTAGTTGCTGTCGGGAGAGTTAGAGAAAGAGGTGAAGATGAAATTAGGGTTACAGAGTCTGCTTCGAAGGAGGATTAGGGCTTCCTCCGCTGGGTTTTTACGTCCCATTGATTGGGTTCTTTTTCTCTGCACAGAGAAACTGTGATGAGACGGAAATGGCGGGCAATATAAGAATTATACGGCTATATGATAGAATGGCGAGATTTATATACAACTCTTTGGCCTCCGAACTCCGAGAGCGGAGCAATTATTGTGTGAACCGTCGGATGTGGCGTGATCACTTCCCACCAAATTTTAAATTTTTTCCTGTGTGAACCGTCGGATGCGGGTGTTACATTATTTTTAAATGAAAGGAATTAAAAAAAATGAAAGAAAGAGAGTTTATATCATATTAGTTTTAAAAATTAAGAAGGGAAGGAAATGAAAGGGAAAGAGAGGGAGGGAGAGTTTAATTCTTATTTTAACAATTTTGTTATTCCTTTAAAAGTGAAAAAAAATAGAGAAAAAAGAAATAAAGATTTAATGAATTTTTTATAATACTAATATTACCTTTAAAATTAAAAAAGTCAAAATAAAAATGGCACCTCTATAAAAGAGTATAATAGTAAATAATATAAAATTATTTCATTTTTTTTCTCTCTTTTATCATTCTCAAACAAGATGAAATTATTATATTAGTCTTTCCTCTCTTTTCTTTTCATTAGTTATCTAAACATAAAAGAGGGATTACCCTCTTTTCTCTTCTCCTTTTCTTTTTCTCATAACTAATATTTTCCTCTCATTTCCTTTCACTCTTACTTATGCAAACGAATGGTAAGTGTTAATTAATGATAAAACATTTTAAAATATTAAAATCCAGTTCCAATCCACCTCCATTCTTTTTTTGGTCATAAGAATAAGGAATTTTTTCATTTTTTGAGATGAAATTCAATTGGATGACATGTTATTTTTATTTTTTTTTAAATGTCAATAATACTCTTGTATATAATTTATCCCTTACATGAAATTTTATACAACTTCACAAAACTCATGCCTTCCTATCTCTCATTCCCATCGATAATCCAAGTTACCTCTGTCACCGACTATCACTTTTCCTATTGTCGTCGTTACCTGAATTTCAATCAAAAATCATCATCGTCAACCATTGGTACTATGTAAACATCTATAATTGTAAATCACCAACCAAAAATTGTCTCTGCTATCGCAATTCAGTCTACCTTCTTACCGGTCATTTTGAACCTCCAACATCACCTCCACCTCTACTGGTTCTCCTTCAACATCACAGGCAAGGACGAGGGAGAGAGTGTACTTTACAAATGCTGCAAGTTACTTATTTTGAAAAAGATAACAACGTTAATTTAGAGATATTGCCTCTTTGTGCTTGTAGAGAAGAAAATAAGTAATGTTGTGGAGGAGGAGGGTGTACTTTATAGATGATATGCGAAATAGATCAACTTGGATTACCGGTCAAACGCAAGGATTTGGGGTCTAATTCTAGGCATGCAATAAATAAAATATAACAGGAGGCCAAGGTTTGCTAGAGTATATAACATGATGATTCTATAAAATAGGCTTCATGCACGAAGCCCAACTTCAATGGCTTATGTCTGCAATGATGTATGAAAAGTGTCGCACGATGACAATGAGAATAAGAAAGAGAGATACATCAACCCACCACGGATTTATGTGCCAAGGTAATGTTCTATTTATGAAAACTTGAAAGGGGTTTGTGGACTTGGGGGAGCAATTGCAGCCCAATACTTAAATTTTTATTTATTTTTATTTGGGGTTGGTGCCTTAGAGAGGGAAATAAACTTCTTAGTGTTTTTGGACAATTGATAGTTAATTTCATTATTTTGTTGTATTTTTTTTTTTGTTTAGACTCTCATGTGTAATTGAACCCAACTTTAGGTGTAACATTTTATTTTAAAATTGTTGTATTAACAGTCCGATCTTTAATTCTTTCTTAGTTTAATCTCCCACCAAGACATTAAAATTTTATTATCTCACTAAAGAACAATGAAATTTCATTGTCCCTCTAAATTGGATTTTCACCATTTAATAGCAATTTTTTTTCAAAAAAAAAAAATATGCAATATGAATCTTGTTTAATAAATCCCAAATTTTAAACTCTAAATATATAAATTTGATTAAATACGTATTTATAATTTACAAGTTATTGAATTTTAAAATTTGTAAAAAATATTTTAGTAGAGTTATTGTATTCACGATAATCCAGTTAGATGAGAGTATTTTAGTCACAAAATAATTAAGACACTTGTTAGGTTATTTTGTTTAAGCTTGCATCTCTTACTCATTTTGCTACTTTTTGTGGACCTTTGACCGAAGAGCCCAAAAATAAACTATTAACTTATATTGGTGGACTTCCAAGAGTTGGAGTGGTACTTAAGGATTTTTTTTCACCACAAAGGTTAGGCTCTTTGTGGTGGTCCCACATCTATGCCCTTTCAAGAGTTGGAGTGGTACTTGAAGATCCTTTTTCCATAAAAGTTGGGTTCTTTTGTGGTGGTAACGTTGAGTTACCCTTCTGTTATGTCATGACCCGGTCTTCGAAACTCAGAGTGTGACCCGATCTATTCGGGTTAATTAATTGATTTTGAATGGGTTACTTAGTAAATGAAATTATCCTTCCAAGAGTAGTGTATTGTAATTAACCAACAAGGCTCCAATTAAAAAGGAATTAATACAAGAAAACTGCCCATGCATTAAAGTGGATATCTGGTCTTCCTATTACCCTTAACGGTCATTCAGTTTAAGGTTCATGTTTCCAGCTTGTCCATATCGATTATTTAGTCCGGTAGCCATGCTCGAGCGGCCGTATAACCATTCACGAGACCCAAGTCCGGTTAGTATAATTTTGATTCACAAGGTTTTAAAGTGTCCTACTTCCAACAGTGAGACCCAAGCAGTCGTCTTACCAGTCGTGAGAATGGACGTCCGCTTAGTGTTATTGCATACTCCCAACTCATAGTTTATGCCAGGACCAGTAGCCTTGGACGAGCAATCTTGGGATCGGTCACGAGGACCGGACGTTCGGTCCTATTTGGAGCCCGTACCCATGTTCGAATTTAGTTTCCTACCTGTTTTCAATTCCACATACATTCAATCTTATTTTAATTCACATCATTTCTAAGAGTTCTTAATATATACACTAAACATCCTTCATACGCATTCTAAGAACACCACATTCAACATTATCATCCACAAATCACTATAGTTGATTTAGTTCATTACATACTGTAACTTGAGTGTTCAACAACTCCAACGAAGGTCACCACGTGACCATTCTAACAAGTTTAATTACATCAAAATGGACATTTTCAAACACAACCAAAATGAGTCCATTCAACACAAGGTAAGACCAGAAATAGAGACACCATGCCAAGATGGTTCTCCAACACCAATTCACCAAAATGTTCAAAAATGACTTCAAGTACAATGTCTTCGTTACATGCGTTCCTTACCCGTACTTGCATCTAGTAGGGATTAGTATGATTACCTTGTTGAAAATCTAATCATAGGACGTATTTAATGGTGAACCGTGTAAGCTTATGCTAGTGTAGTGGTGGTAGGCAATTTCTACTATGCATTTCATGGTATTCATGAACTTGAGAGCACATGTATATGAAGTAATAGCAAGGGTCATTAATTAATATGAACGATGAGAACGATAAAAATGTTAAAAACGACATGGGGTCGGCCCAACTTCAATATTAACCTCGTCGAGATCGGCTTGACTCTGATATCAATCCCAAAGGACCCTATGCAGGTTTAGGACCTTAGATCGAAGGGAGATTCTATCCCCATCTCAATGCAATGCGTTGGGTCATGAAAAAGTGTCAACACAAGCCTTATGTAATCGACAATAGGTATATATAAAGGCATTAATATATCAACTAAAGGTTCAAAGGACTATAATTTCATACGTGAGCATTTCATCAAGCATCAAGTATGCAAGAGTAACATCCATGCTCATACATAACCAAAATATATGGTGGACATGGCAAATGATCTCATTTAGGTCTCATTTTTTGATCAAATAAAGGATATAACATAAGGATGAAGGAAATGTACATGACATAAAAATTCAAGAAAATACATTTTAGTTAATACGTAGGGATGTAATACATTAAAATACACACAAGAGATCACTTACATGTATGAAAAATCAAAAGAAATGCCCTACTCATCTTATTCTCTGCCTAGGATTAGAAACCATCCCTCTTTGTTAGAAGCTTGGTGTGTTTTCTAACAAAATCTCCAATTTCTTCAAAAAACCTAGCTTTGAATCTTCTAACAAATACTCCCAATGATCTTCCTATCCCAAAAAAGTTGTTTTGGTCTATTGACCAATTTGGCCTTCAATAAGTGGGCCTCATTATTAATTCATTTTTCTTTTGGTAATTTTACTCAAAACACCACTTAATTTCATCCCCATACACATTTCTATACCTACTCAAATTCCAATGAGGTATGCTTTAATTATCACAATTTCATCGGTCCCTATTGCAGGTAAAAGACTTATTTTCTCTTTATGGGAATTTAATGTATTTAAATTTATTCCAATTAACCCCAAATTTTCTCTAACTCATTATTATACAGTATGTGTCAATTATATGGTAGTATAATGTATTATTTATATTATTTAATATTTATTCAATATCACAAATTTATGGGACGTTACGTGTTACCCTTCTCTTATGTGTGTATTAGTTAATTTTGTGAGAAAAAAAAAAACGTATTCATAAATTGGGAGAAGAAGTTGAATTTGTGAGGAAGAGTCACAACACATTTGATAATAATGTGAAGTGATCATCCTACTAGATAATTACTCCCAAAGATGGTCTATAGGCTATTGTCACTACCATTGATCCAGTTGGCTTAGATAATATAATTTTTTTGAGGGTATGAGAATGTATACAGTGGTGTGATGCCAGATGGATCTGAAGTTAAATTGAAGATATTTAATAATTGCTTGCACACGAGTGATGCAAGTTTTACTTATGAGGTAGAGGTTATTGTCAGTGCCCTCCATGTGAACCTTGTTGCTTCGAAAAGGTATTGTGTTGCCGCTATTCCTTTGGAAGGTCATCCGAGGATTATTGTGTGTGACTTGATGAAGAATGGTAATATTTATGATCATATATTTGGGTCGAGGGATAAGAAACTTATTTGGCCAATGCGTTAGAAGATTGTGTTTGGGATGACTCGGGGGTTGGCTTGTTTGCATTATGGGGTGGAGGATTCATCAGAGGTGTAAGAAAAGCAACTCGATGCGATCATCTAAATGATGGAAGTTTTGAGACTTTCATTATCGGAGCATCAATGACGGCAATGACACATTTATTTTTGTGACTCCTTCAACTACGAATGGAAAAAAAAAAGGTGACGAGAAGGTTAAGAAAGCAACAACGGAGGTGTTGAAAGGAATAAGGCAGATTGTGAAATGTTCGAGGGAAAAATTTGTCATTAAAAAAATATATTAATGTCACCTCGTCAAATATAAACTTAGTATCATATAATTTAAAAAGTCAAGGATTTTTGCGGTTACACTTATTCTCAAGGATATAATAATACTTAACTCGTTTTGTAAAATATTTTTTTATGCAATGTTACGTTCGCAAGTCATAAATATCAATTAAATTTGAGAAGTTCAATACTTATAAGTGTTAGCCCTAAATGTTTAACAATAGGGCAATTATATAATTTTAATGCTAACAATGCATTGCTTGTCGATCCTGATTGTTTATATTTAAATTTTAACCCGAAGAGGTCCATTGAGATCAAAATGATTGACAAATTCTCAAAAAGCTAAAGAAAATGGAAGCTCGCATGCAAAGCTGAGAAAATTTGTGTGAAGCTCAAGATTTGAAATGATTCAAACTCAAGAACTATAAGTGAAGACACGTGAAATATTTTTGTTGTAGTTTTGAGAGTTTTAGGAAAAGATTGAACTTATAAAGCTCCTTAAACTTAGGAACTTGAAGACTTTAATCAAAATGGCTTTTCAAAATTTAATCAATGCTTAACATAAGTTTTTAAAAAATCAGTCGACCCGTAAGTTAATTCAGCCAGCTGATTTGAATGGCCTTGGAGATTTTTTCAAGTACTATGTGATTCATTTGATTGGACTTAAGTGTGCCTTATGACATTTTCAAATTTACTTGAATCAATCGACTTAAGCTTTAAATTAGTCGATTGAAAAAAACTCAATTTTGTGCATTCTAAAATTCAATCAACCTAAAGTTAGAATCAATCAATTGAAATTGACTATATTTTGGAAACCTTCAATTATGTTAAAATCAATCGAATTAAAATATGAATTAGTCGACTAAATCTTAAAAATGAGAACTCAGTTGACTTAATCTCTAGACTAGTCGACTGAATAACTTACTCTTTGATAGACATTCATTAGTCGACTCATTGACTATTAATCAATTGAATTAAGTGAGATTTAGTGATTATTTAGGCATGTTAAAATTTGTTGATTGAATTTATCGATACGACAATATAACAACTATATTTTTGACTAATTTGAAGTACAATAATGTCTAATTTTTATATCTAACAGCTATATTTTCAAAATTGTCTATAAAAGAGATGATCAAATAGTATTTATTGCAAATGTATTTAATACATTTAATTGAGAGAGCATTAAGTTGATTCAAAAATCTCAAATCCCTAAATCCTCAAAGTTTTCCAAACTTTTTATTGTTTAATTATTATTAGAAGAGTGTTCTTCGTTGTATATTTACTCTTGAAATAAAGTATTCACTCATTGTAAACCTATACCATCATTGATGGTGAGTTGTTGAGCGTTGGGTAACCCTTGAAAGACTAAGGGGAGTTTATATTGGAAAAGGAGTTGGGTGTTTCATTTTATTAAATGTTTGATATCCAGCTAAAAAGAGCTCATTAATGTAACATTCAAGAAAAAAGCTTGAGTCGATAACATAGGATAATGAGTCTCGTAAAAATCATTGTGTTAATGACTTAACTCCCATTTACTTTATTGCTTGTTATACTCCTGCTTAATTGCAGTCATATAAATATTAAAGTGCAAAATTTGCAAACAACCCAATTCACTCTTTATTAGATAGATTTATGAGTAATAATAAGAATCAAACTCACCGAAACGAGTGGTGATCCAATGATATTACCTATTCATTTTTAAATGGAAGAGCGGTGTTCAAGTGGCCGCAAGAAAAAGGAAAAAGGTGATTGGTAGGAATTTAAACCATCAACCCTAGCAATTGGTTAGAATTTCAAAAATAAAAGAATCAAACTCAAAATATTAGAGTTTCACACTTTTAGCCTTTTCCTCTTACGGATTGAGCCATTCAATTTTTAATTTTAAATATACTTACTATATTACAACAATCACATTATATAAAACATTTTCAATGATAAGAGTTTATAAAATTTGATATAGTAGTTTAAGTGTACAAACATATTAAGTTGAGCAAGTTCATTTCATCTATATTTGTAACTTTTTCTTTTTTTTTTTGTTGATGAATTGATAAGGGGTATTCTGAACTAATCTATGCACATCAGACTAAGTTCCTTTCCTCATGACAGTCAAATTCACTCTTTAAACTCTAACTGCCAACGATCAGCGCATA
This sequence comes from Nyssa sinensis, assembly GCA_008638375.1. NCBI lineage: Eukaryota > Viridiplantae > Streptophyta > Magnoliopsida > Cornales > Nyssaceae > Nyssa > Nyssa sinensis. Next base: position 34,793 of record VIRR01000581.1, on the reverse strand, counting down.
TGAAACTCAAACTCAAAACGTTTAAATGTTATCCATAACGTCTTTACCATATAGTCACACCTCCGGATAATCTATATTTGTAACTTTTACAATTACAATAAATCATTGTATATTTTCAAAACTATTATTTTCTTTTTTTTTAAAAGATAGCTCACTACTTTTCATCCCAGCAAAAGGTTATTAAAAATATGCTCACAATCAAAATACCCTCTAGAGATTCCTTGAATAAAAATCATCGTATTTTTCTATTTTAAAAATTATTTATATAGTAGCAATATTTATTTTATCTTTTATTATAAGGTGTAATAAAAATTTATAATTCCGTACAAGATTCCATTTTATATGGAATTTGTGAAGAAAGGTAACAAAGAAGAGAGAGTCACCTCAGAGAGACTTCTTATTCATTTTTTTTTAATACTCCCGCATTAATCTCTCATCATTTTTTACTTTTTAATAGTAATAATGTGAGTTTTTTTTTTTATACGGATCGATCAAGAGGTATTTTGGCCAACTTATATGTATCAGACTAAGTCTCTTGAATTTTAGTGATTTTTATGGTTTCTAATTTGTATATATAAGATGGAAAAATTTCTAATGACATGTTTTTTTTTTGGTCAATGCTAATATTGTTAAGATTTTATTGTTTAATATTTTTTTTTTGTAATCTCTATCAAAATTACTGATTTGATAAATATTTAGGGTGATTTGTGTAATTTAACAAAAAGTAAAAACAAATAAAATTATAAAAGAAAAAAAAACACAGAAAAATCTTGGGCGCTCAATAGAAAATCTCCATATGTTATGCTAAAATGCTCAGTGGGGCTGCGCAAATCCGCCAAGGCATAAATAAGGACCATCGATGCTAACAAGCGGCCAGGGACTCCAAAAGAAGAGAGAGATGGGAAGCACGAGTGCTCTAACCTCTCATCTACAGTTCTACAGGCTCAACTGTCTCAATTCGAGCAGAAATCAACGAACATCTCTGCAACTCAACCAAAGAAGAGCGCACTTCGGTTTCTCGCAGAAAAGGGACTGCATAAAATTCAATAGACTTGTCTGTTTTGCTGTTGACGATGGTGTGACAGAGAAACAACAACAATTGGGTGGTGGTGTTGGCTCAGCTATTGAAGATAGGCCTGGTATCACGAACCTACCTAAAGTCTCCATACATATATATGTATATATATATATATATATATTAACATGCATATATCTTGTGAGGTATTATTTTGGTATTTTATTGTTGGATGATTTCATGGATTTCTCGATCTGGGTTTTGTGTTTGATTGGATTTGGTGAAATGGGTTGGCTTCTAGTCTGGCATGCATGCATTAGTGTATTAATTCAGCTGTCGTAGTTGAATTTTGCGTTAATCTGTTTTGAGGGTTCTACCGTTATTTTCTGGCGAAAGCTTTTCACACGGGTATGTCTGTTCTTGGAAAACCAAGAAACTGAATAAGAATATAAGATTGGATTATTGACTACCTAAACCACGGGAAAAGAGAGTGATTTTTTTAGGAAGAATAATTTTAACGAATATAGAGGAAAAAATGATGAAATTTACTTTATGATTATTACATTGAAGAAAATTGAAGTAGCAGGTAGAAATGGTACTACTGGGGATAAAACTTACAACTTAAAAAGAATTTAGGCTATTTTGGAAGATGTTGAAATGTTGAATTGCTTCAACGAGAATGAGGAATGTATCAGAACCAGAACCCACAATGAAAACTTATGCCATTCTAGTCACTTTTAGACCAGCTTCAAGACCCATCCTCCAGTGGCCAATGCATTTAAACCCCTTAGATACATGAGAAAGGCAGCCACCACTTTATTTATTTATTTATTGAAAAAAAAAGAGAGAAAGCTACATGTGATAAAGAGAAGGCAATCAAAACTAGTCGTGTTGGCCACCGATCAAAAAAAAAAAAAAAAATAGTCGTGTTGCCGTGTTGGCCTCTATAAGATGAGCTACACTAAGGATTAAGGAACAAACAATTGACATGATCAAAATGACCCGACTTTAAAAATCCAGAGAGTATGAATTTTGTAAATATATCAGAAATTCCCCATCTATTTTGGTGAATTCCTGCTAAATCAATTTGCATGGAGATCACTATGATCTATGCCTCTTGGTTTGATAGACATGTACACAATCAACAACACTACATATTGTGAGAAAAAGTGAATTGGGGTTTTAAATTGTATCAAGTAACTTAAGAAATTTTTTGCTTCCCAAGGGAAGTTACAATTGCACTTAAAGTACCTTCTGCCAGTAGGACTCTATAGTTAGGTCAGTCCTATTGCATGGGGCTCTTGTAATTCCGGGATGTGAAGAGGATTAGATATATGCAATCTTACCTTCGTGATTAGAGAGACTATTTTTGCAACTTGAATTGATAACCTCCATGTCACAATGGAATAATTTTCCCATTGTGCCAAGGTCTGTCCTCTAGTAGGAATCTATAGTTGATAAGCTATATTTTTCCTTTGCTCTTCATAATTCATAATGCCAGCTTGTGGTTTTTCTTTCCTTCTCATACTTATATTTAGTGGTAGTCCAAGTCAGAAGGGAAGAAGGATATCCTAGAAGGGAAGAAACAGTGAACTACTGCTGAAACAAGTATAAGCAAACTTAATCGTGATGTAAAATTAAATGCTATTTTTAACGGTAAGTTGTCTTCACCAAACAAGGAAGCATTCCTTTCCATCATCCATGGATGACTACTGAGAAGGAAAGTAATTCTTTTTTTTGATAAGTAAATGTATTATAAGCAAGTTCTAGATGGGGTGTAACTCATTTATAAAGGGCAGATAGGAACTTGAAATTAGGCTCCTTCTATATAGTTCGACTCACCCGAAAAAGCAACAAAAAGTAGGGCATGGAATACACCAAAAAAATCCAAAAATGAAAAATGTTAAGCATAAATTTTTGTCGATATATGAACAGAAAGTTCTACATCTGCACAATTATACCTATTTCTTTCCCACTATATCTACTACATAAAGCAAAATGGAACCACCTACCTTGCCTGGCGAACTCAACTAGTTGGGCAACTAACTACCAAACAAACTAAAAGATTCTCGACTATCTGGGATGTGACTCATTGCAACTGAAATAAATAAAAAAGCATACACCATAGATTATATGCTACAGTACCATGAAGAAAGAGATGGTTAGAACTCTCCTCAACCTTGTTGCACATAGCACCAAGATGGGAGGAGTTTTCCATGTCGTCCCAAAGTATATAATGTCGAAATAACTTCCAAATCAACAAAGATAGATATTTTGAAAGGAACTTCAACCTTCCAAATACATTTCCAGTAAAAACTGGGTCTATCACTGTATCACCAATTCACAGAACTCTAGAGTGTTTGTCATCCATCTCAAGGTATCCTCTTGCTGTAGGAAAACTTTAGGAAATCTTGAATAAATTTCCCTACACATGGTTTTTGTGGTGAGTTTTAGTTATGAACAACTTGTAGGGTTAGGGTTTTATAAGATTAAAGGAAGGCTATAGGGTTTGGGTTTCAAGAAGGGATGTAATTAACTTGATTTCAAAAGCGGTTCGATATGTCTCATGTGGTGTGAGCGGAATAAGGGAATTTTTGAATGGGTAGATAGAAATGTAAATGAGTTTAAAGGGATTTTGTTAGATACTTTATACTTTTGGAGTAAATAGAATTACTATTGGACAATAGATACTTTTGTAGAGTTTTTGAGTAACATGCATTTGATATAAGGATTGGATATGTATTCTTCTGATGTACACAAGTGCACCCTTGTTTAGGCGTTGTTAATGATACGATACATTTACTTACAAAGAAAAACCTTCCAAAGACCAACCCCATGAAAATAGGTCACCTCCTTGGTAGTCCATCCCCTAGCATTAGCACCGAACTTTCCTTCCAACACCTTCCTCAATATGTTATATGAGTCCACAACGAATCTCCACAACCATATGCCTAATAAGCTTGCAAATAGATCTAAACAAAGGGCAAGCCACCTGATCCTCATGCATACAACCAAGATGAACACAAAGGAACATGAGGCGCAGGTTTTGTATCTTACAAGTTCTAGTATAATATCTCAACTAACTCAACAAAGTCTTATTCCAATTATTTAGGGTCAGTTATATGACTTCTGTCCAAGGTTGTTAAAATTGGAGTCCCACATTGCATCATTTTGGGGGTTCATAGGATCGGATCGTAGGATCCTACAAAATTCTTTAAAAAATGGCCAAGTATATATGTAAAAGTAAAGAGCCAATAAAAGTCAATAGTAAATAAGCTTGAAATGAATAATGTAAAATATTGTGACACCATATGAAAGTGTATGTATTTACAATTTTCTATTTGTATTTGTTTATAAAATGTAAGTTTCATAATTCCACAATAATACAAATTAAAATTTTAAAGAGATAAACTAAAAAAATTCTCTAAATACTAGCTAAATGTAGCAATACTTGTCAAAATTTAGTGTTGAATCATTGAATAATCACATAGAACGATCCTACTATGATCTTGATATGATTCTCCTACGATCCTGCTACTTGTATGATTTTCATATGATCCAGATCAATTTAGCCATATTGGATCGTACGATCCTATGATCCGGATCGCGCTTTTGATAACTATGTCCTGTCTCACAATCTAAATTATTTAAGACCATTCTTATGTGATTAATTTTAGGATTCATGTTCATAAGAGATATGACAAGATTTTATGATACCTGCCAACTACCTAACGCAACTGTCCTCCTTTATTTGAGATTGAGATTGGCTGTGTAATGATACTAAGCACAATACAAATGGAGTTTCCCGGTATAATATCTCCGAAGAGGGGGGAAAAAAGTAATGCGGCCAACACCTAACTGAGAAGTTAAGAGAGTGTGAGACTAGTAGTCTAATACTGGAATAGACAGGATCTATAACTTATGGGGCATGCAAGAATACAAGGTCTAGGAAATGGGTTGTTATTGAAACTTCTTCCAATGATAGAATTTCTTATTGGGGTTTTCAATTAAAGTTTGATTTTGTTGCAATTGGGAAAGGAGACCTCTTTTATGTTATTGCCAATATGTCATGCAGGATTCTTTTGAGAGAGAGGGAGGAACGACCTTAACTGGCGTTTTGAATTTCCTTCTAAATTAGATTAAAAAACTTGTGTTAAGGACTCTCCAACACGATGGGAAAGGCATTAGAATGACTTCTTTTTTAGGGGCTTTTCAATTAAAATTTTGGAACAGTGGATGGAAGAGAGAGAGAGAGAGAGGTCAAAAATAGGAATAGTGGGTAATGGGATTAATAGTGGGGGTTGCATGAATACAAGATCTGGGGAATGGATCACCATTGAAACTTTCAATGGTAGAATTGCCTTTTTTTTCAATTAAAGTTTGCTCTTCTTGCAATTGGGAAGGGGACCTATTTAATGTTATTGCCAATTTACCATACATAATCTAGACACATAGAGAGGAACAACCTTAAATAGTTGTTTGAATTGTCTTTTAAATTTGGGAAGAAAAAAATAACTTGTCAAGCACTTTGGTAATTATGTTCTTTTAGATAGTGTTGGACAAAAAAATAAAAATAAAAGAGAGCTAATTTGGATTAAAAATAAGTGTTCTATTTTTTGATACATCAACAATTTTAAGCTCCCCCCCCCCCCCCCCCCCCCCCCGGGGCAATAATTTTAAGCTGGTAAAACCTTCTATTGGAAATAAAATTAATTATTTCACTATGGATAGTTGATACTATGGATTTGTGATATTAGACGAACGGTTGTTCTGGCCAGCCTTTTATTTGGAGGGAGTCTACTATAAATTTTGGGAAGGCGCTGTCTAAAGTATAAACTAGTCATGCAAGCCCACTGTCTCTACATGTGTATTCAAACAATAGAAACGAAAACATAAAAGCAGTTCAATTTGTGATGCTATCTACAGCGCTCTTCCTGATGTGCAGTACCAAATGACCATTTGTTTTTTCAATTTCGATTATAATTCATGAATATATTCTTGTTGTCTAATGTTAGCAACTCTCGACTTAGATCCATCTCATATCAGTCATATCACTTGACAGAAATTTGTGTAGCTAATAGGTTTATCAGGTTTGGACATCTTATATCCTTGGATGATTTATTTTCTTTTACATGTAATAGAACATTTTTCACATAGTGGCATCTCTCTCTCTCTCTCTATCTATCTATACAGTCTTTTCTATCTATTTGAGTCTTTATGTTTCCTCGTTTCAGGAAAAGAATATAATTGAACGTTTCTCCGACAGATCCTAACATTGTGTTTCTGATGGAAATTATAGATGTGTCTGCTGGTTCAAGAGACAATTTGTTACAAAATGATGGCTCTGACAATGAAGGAAGTGCCCTTTATAATTTTCTTTATCCTAGTAAAGAGCTCCTCCCGGATGATAAAGAAATGAATATATTTGATCATTTAGAGGAGCTGCGACAGAGAATTTTTGTGTCGGTTTTGGCAGTTGGAGCTGCTATCTTGGGATGCTTTGCATTTTCAAAGGAACTGATACTGCTTCTTGAAGCTCCTGTTAAAACACAAGGTGTTCGTTTTTTGCAACTAGCTCCTGGCGAGTTTTTCTTTACAAGTTTGAAGGTTAGAATGAATTAAAACTATATTCCATCCTTATTGCATACGTCTTCTTTTCCTCAATATCAATATCTAATTATTTCAACTACTTTAAATGCAAATAAGCAGAATTTTTTTGCTCAGATTACACTGTTGGACTGAAACTGCAGCTGCTATCTTGGAATGTGTTGCATTTTGGATTTAAAAGACAAAAGTTTCTTCATCTTTTTAGCTTTTCTTCTCATAGGTGAAGATGCATTTTCTATCATTCCTGTCATGGAACAACATGTGTTTCTTTCTACCGTTGTTGAGAGACCCGTTGCTTGAGATTTTAGAGTTGCATGATGTTTCCAAGGGTTTTCTACATTTCAATACTGACCCTTTATTGTCATATCCATTTACAAATTGATACGAGACTATTTGTGCAACCCCCTTCCCTTCTGTCTGCATTGAATTAGTTCTTTAGTAGTCTATTTTGATTAGATTATTTGATTTTCCAGCAAAAAAAAAAAAGTCAATTATTGCATTAGTTGAGTTTGTATGATTGACTTTTCTAATGAGCATTGCTAAAATTGTAAAAAATTCTATCACTCAATGTTAGTTCCGCTTATGTAGGGTGTTGAGAAGGGTAAACTGGAGATTGGAGACAGACCTAACTTTTGACATTATGTTCGCATGAAGTGGTTGCTTTCAGACTCGAACTCATGTTCTAATACTTGACAGCCTGAGCATTTTATCATTGCACAAAGCAATAGCCCCTACTATTGTTAAAATTATATTTAATTTATTTTGTTTTGGATAAACTAGTGTTAAATTAAATTATTTAAATACTTGTTTTTGTTTAATATACTATATTTATTGTAACTAAGCTTTGTGCATAATAGGTAGGTTATTGTTAAAAGAAACCATTGTCAATACTCTTAGTTTAGCATAATATTTCCTTAAAAACTGTGCAATTAACTTAGTTATCTATGCTTAGTATATCATATCTGATATAACTAGGTTTTATGCATAATATTTTAGTCATTGATAAACAGAAACTATTATTGTAAGCTAAGATTAACAAACTACATTTTCTGACAAACTTCTGCATTGATTTATTTGAATAAATTAAACTTGCAGAATCTAGTTAAACCCGTTTGCTGAAGTTATTTCCCTTTGTGCTTACTTTTTTTTTTCTTCTAAGAAACAGAAACTTGTTATTCAATCAGAGCTACTCCAATGCATGTACCATTTGATGTGCTGATTCCATAATTTGGCATTAATGTAAAAGTTATTGCTCCAATGGAGTGCTATTTGGCTTGCCAAAAAATAGCAATGCCATTTTCAATGCCATATTTGGCATCAAGAGTAGCTAGTGCCATTTTATGGCATATCACGAAATACACTAGCATAAGTCAAACGAAGGTGGGGTCCATGCCACTTTTTCAAGTACATGCCAGACGGAGGTGGGGTCCACCCTACTTTTTCAGGGAAAAATAGTAGTGTAAAAAAAGGACATTTTAGCATTAGGGTAGAGTTGCCAAAATTTGACATTTTTGTACGGTAGCAATGCCAAAATATAGATTTGGCATGGATAAAATGACATTTAGCAATCTAGTTAAAATCATTTGCTGAAGTTATTTCCCTTTGTGCTTTGGTTGTATTTTTTTTTTTTGTTTACTTTTTGAGCTGAGTTTTTTTTTTCTTCTAAGAAACAGAAACTTGTTATTCAATCATGTCTTTCTCTGGCACTATGTTACATGGAGTCGGGTATGTGTTTTCGGTGTGGGCATGTGTCTAGATGTTGGATTTATCTAATCTCCACATCCGACAACACTGTACATGGTCTAGTATTCACATTGTTCAATATTCTTTCTTCTATTTCCTAGGTAAAATGATGTTCTTATATAACATAAGGCATTAAGCACGGGTGCTTTATTCATTGAACGATGCAACAAATGAATATAATATGGGAGGTTTGTGTGAGATTTTATAGGAATTTGAATTACTAGATCTGCTTCTTGTTTTGCATATCCGGCCAGACATGTCAAAACTTGATACCCATATTCATGTCATTTGTGCTTGATGGATACTTTCCATGTTTAAAAAAGTTTGTGTAACTTAATTTTGCCTTGCGTAAAATAATATTAGATGAAAAACCTACAATCCGCCTGTCAGTTAAGGGCAATTGCGGTAGGAATACTTTGTTGAAGTTAAGCGAGAACTCTTCAATTGGCAAGGGTCTTCAACTTCTTGGTTTTAAAATTGGCCACTGAAAGTAGAATTAATTCATGAAGTTCTGGTGAGACTTTAAAACTATACTTCGGAGTAAACCAGCCGAATGTGTCTGCCCTATTGTGTTTTTGATGGGCAGTGTTAGAATCAGTTATGGCCAGTTGATACTCTCTTTTTTCCTTTTTCTTTTTTTTTTTTTGGGGGGGGGGGGGGGTTAGGTCACTTATCATCAGTTCATTGTCTTCTACTGAGTAAGAATCTACGAGACAACTTTCCCATAACTGAGCAAAGAACATGACAACATTTAGTTTATAGACTCAGTTGCATTAGGCAAGATTTCCAGGAAATTGGGTACCAACTCCCTTCTATGATTATGTGAAGGATGCTACTGTTGATTGTAATGTAATTTTCTTTAACGGTGTGCTGCAGGTATCAGGATACTGTGGCCTTCTTTTAGGGAGTCCCATAATTCTCTATGAGATCATAGCCTTTGTTCTTCCTGGTTTGACAAAAGCAGAGAGAAGATTCCTGGGTCCAATTGTTTTAGGCTCCTCAATACTTTTCTATGCTGGTGTTACCTTCTCATACTTGGTTCTCACTCCAGCAGCCTTGAATTTTTTCGTTAGTTATGCAGAAGGGGCTGTGGAATCACTGTGGTCCATTGATCAATACTTCGAGTTTGTTCTCGTGCTCATGTTTAGCACAGGACTGTCCTTTCAGGTAAAAATTCTTCACAGGTGGCAGTTACATTGCAATATTCATGTTCATATAAAATTTGAAGCCCTCCTTTCAATTTGTTTAATTATGTTTTGTAGGATTTCCATTTGATCATTTTCTTGTGCTGCAATATGCGCTCTAGAAAATTCCCTGGAAGTAAACCTTTGTATTCATGTGATTGAATGGTTGAGAAACACAGTTGAAAAAAATTATTGCTATAGCTGCTTAGCAGAAGCTAATGCTTCATTAAACTATGGTCACACGTCATTTCTGTGATTTTAAGTGTATCCAAAGAGAAAATAAGACGAAAAATATTAGTAAGGATTCTAGCAAATATCTGAATGTACACCAACTCTCCATGCAAATACGTGGAAGTCTTTGATCCAATACATATGTGCTTTACAAATGCATCAATAGAATTGATCTCTTTTGCGAGTGGTTTTTAACAGGTCCATATATTTTGTTTCTTGTACAGGTTCCAGTTATACAACTTTTATTAGGGCAAGTTGGTCTTGTGACAGGAGATCAAATGCTGTCAATTTGGAGATATGTTGTAGTTGGTGCCGTAGTTGCAGCTGCTGTACTGACACCGTCAACCGACCCTCTTACTCAGATGCTTCTGGCAGGCCCCCTTTTGGGTCTCTACTTGGGTGGTGCATGGATGGTAAAGCTTACAGGGAAATGATTGATTTTCTGCCATTTCAATACAGGGATCTGTTCTCTTTGGCCAATGTTCTAAACCATGTATAATTCATGTTTCCCAGCAAAAAACAAAAGAAAACAAAAAGAAGAAGATTCATGTGGATCCTCCAATGTATCATAAAAATGAAACTAGTTATCAGAGGGAATGAGCATATATTATCTTGATGTCAAATTTGTTTTGTACTTGAGTTTACCGTAGCACTATATCTGTTGATGTACAATAGATTTTTGGAATTGCTTACTATTTTTGAATCTCAAAAAAGAGAAAATTCACTGGAGATATTATATAATAGTTAGTCTTCAAAATATTGATTCGAGTAGGCAAGTTGAGAAAGAGATGGTTGAATCGAGATCCTTAGTATTCAGAGATTCACAGAGAAATTGAGAATTAATAACGGAACTACCTCATTAAGGGACAGAGATTAAAAGATGGGGGAATGAAGGGAATTTTTCTTTCACATTCCCCCCATGCAACATGTATACCAATTTTATTTTATTTTATTTTTCAAAAACTATATCTTTTTTCCTTTCGGGTTGGTGGTAAAATCTGAACCCAAGACTCAAACCAACCCATCCGGACATCACCATATCGGGCAAAAAAGGTATAGAGTTCTTTTTTTTGTTCTTATTGAATCAACTGGATGGGAAATGGCACACGATTGCATAAAAATCAATCTCAGAACTCGAAAAATAATAGATAAAAAACCACTTGGCATCTATATTTTTGCTCAAAACAGGAATGGTTCTCATACAAACTTTCCACATTCAGCTTTAATAAATCACAATTATAGCCAGGAAAGATTTCTCATGCTAAAACTTTCCAGTCAAATTTAGAAACAGCAGGCCGCAATACCAAATTACTTGGAGCATGGCTCCCTCTAATTATTGACAACAAGGCTCTGCATTTTGGGTACCAGATCAGCAGTAGTGGAGCAATCTAGTTCGGGTTCCAATTGTCTCAATGAATTCCTTAAACCAATGCATGCTTGGAAGAAAGCTTCTGAAGAGCCTTCAAGATTTTCTACCTCTACCTGCATTTCATCAATAATACTGGATATCTTTTCTGAAGAATCCTTAATGGCAGGAACTTCTTGTGGGGGGTAAAGACAAGCTCCAAGTTCATCAATCTGTACTCCAATTCCTTGACAGAGCTGCAACAATCTCTCCAAGGAATTCACAAAATTGCTGCCATTATCTGGATTTTCCTGTTTAAGCAAGCTTGTGATGGAGCGGATAAGTTCTTTTATGACTACAAGCATTTCAGACACAACATTAACAGCCAAATGAGCAATTTTCATTTCTTCAGCTGACAGGTCGTTGCCTAGATCGCCCATGAATGAATTATCACTACCATGAGGCTCACTTTCTGCTTTGACAGAAGCTTCATCAGAAGTTTCATCTGCTGGGTCAGAGGAAGCTGGCTTGAGCTCCTTCATTTCACGAAGAACGTCCTTCATGGAAATCGCAACTTGTGTCATTGCTCGCCCTTTTGCTGTGATATTTGTGGCAGGAGTCTTTTTAAGAGCAGAACATGCATCCCACACCATGCCAACTAACTGAGGGATTGAGAGTCTTTGGTCTTTACTGTGAGATCCTGTACATTCATTCAAGAGAAATTACATGTTTGTTCGAGAGGATAAAAATCAAGATGTTCAATTGAGGCATGCATCATTATGATAGCTAAATTAGTCTAAATTTAAGTGTTATATATATATATATATATCTATCTATCTATCGTTTTGATTAGTAGTTTTAGAGTGATAAATTGAGATGATGAATGATTCTTTTAATGAGTAAAGGAAATTCTATTAGAGAAGCTCAGAAGGGCACAAAAAAACTCAACAGAAGAATCAATATTCCAAGGATATGACTCCATGACCCAAAACTATAGAAAGTGTAATACCCTATCTTTGAACCTATTAAGAGAAGTTACCTCCCCTTCAAACATTCTGCTATTTCTTTCTTTCCATATAAACCAAAATATACAAAAAGGAACGAGCCCCCACACTCTTCTAACACTACAAGAGACTCGAGTGGCATGCTACATCTTGACCAAAGTACCAACCAACCACGGCATAACCCACATATGGCCAAAAAGGGTAAGAATGAGATTCCATGTCCCTTGGGCAACTGGATAATGAAGGAACAACTGGTTGATAGTCTCTTCCCCCACACAACACACGGAGCATCTATTAGCTAAAAGAAATCCCCCTCTTTAAATTATCCAGGTCAATGAAGCCCCCCACACTAATGTCCATACGACGAGATGAATAAACAATGTGTGAATGAGTACCCACAAAACAAAGAAATACTCTTCCTACTTTTTGGAGAATGAAACAGGTTGCTTCAATAAAGTTATGATTTATTATATGCCCCGGAGTGATTGAAGTTCTTCTGGTCTAATCGTCATTTTCTAGTAGTACCCAAAACAGCCTAATGTCAAGCCAGGCTAAATGACTGTAATCTCGCTCTTCTAGTGGGACTTTGTGCCATCAAAGTCATTTACATGGCTTCGGATGACCAAAATCATCAATTCCCAAATACATATAGAAACCAAGGAAGTTACTAAAACATGGACTGTTTAGGATGATAGGTTCTTTTGAATTTCAACCCCCCCTTCCCCCTCTCTCTCTCTCTCTCTCAACTTGCATTTTAACTTTTATACGGGATATTTTCTAATATGCGTCAATGGTTATTATATCCAAACTTCTTATAGGTTGCTCCTTATTATGACTGAACCATGCCTACATGGCTACATAACAAGGATATTCTATGTTTGCTTTGTTGCTCTGTTGGACACTAATATCCATGATTTACTCGCACTACTGCTACAATTTACCGTTGCAATGTTATTGTGTCAAACACCTCGTGTTTACTTTGGACACCACAATCAAATTTTGTTCTTGTTAAATACTACAGTATAAAACTATAAACCATGTTCTAGGTGATAATAACTTGGTGAGAAGTGAAAACTGTAACTGGACAGAGGTGATGAAACATAATGGTCTCAATGCAGGCGGTCAACTCCATACTCTCTTCGCAACATTTGGCCTCCATTAGTTCGCCCACTTTTACCTCTTAATGATACAATAAGATTAAGCAATCCAGGCATTTTATACTTCAGTTTTTAAGTTAAATAATGTCATTACAAAATATAAATAACTTGAAATTAACAGCCTTACAGTGGATAAAGGGCACTAACCAAACATAAATTTATAGTTGCGGAGAGACTGGCTCAATTAAAGCATGAAAAACAAAAATCATGTCAGAAATCATCCTGATTTAACTGGATATAATTGGACGTACTGATCTTGAAAGAACTGTACAAAGTGACAACCAGCCCATGGCCTAATCCAGGTGCAATAAAGCACTGATGACACTCAACCTGGTGTAAAAGCAAAAAGATATACTGTATTCTAGCATACCCATTGACGAGCATATAATTTTTAATCTCGTAGGAATTATTTAATCCTGAACAATTTTACCAAGATATGGATCACTATGGCACAAAATGGACTAGGTGAACGCCACCTACTCAAGAACATGGCATCTGGGGTAACTCTATCATTATTGCTTAGTTGGAACCTGGAGAAATATTTCTAGATTTGAAAAGGCCACTTATGGCCGTTGGAGGGAACCCACCAATGTGGGTTGGGAGGGAACCCACCAATGCACGGTATTGCACCAGGCAATGACCCTTGATAAACTATGACTATATGTGTATGTTGGGGGTACTCCCCGCATTTTTTAATCCAAGCAGGTAATGCCTCAAGAGGCTCAAGAACTCGAAGTTATCTTAAAACTTACAAGCTTTCTAGATGTCAAGGCCATTTATTGTTGTTGGTCTGACCGATGCAGGAGTGGGAGGGAACCTACCAATGGGTGGAGAACAGGAATGCAATACACTACATACAAATGTGGTACACTATTAGGCAAGTTTGAGTAGATGAATGGGTAGAGTACGATGAGGTAGTCTAATTGTAAGAGTATTTTCTTCTTTTCACTCAAAGACAAGTAATGGGAATTAATATATTAACGTGTACACGTTATTCATATAGTTATAGAAATTTATTATATTGGAATGAAACATGTTAAAACATTGAACAAACTATACCTTTTTATATTGATTTACGTTGTCTTCTTAACTGTGCAACTAAGAAAAAGCGACATGATTCATGTCGGGGGTCGTATCAGGTGACCGGAGTGACCGAAATTAACTTTGATAAAGATAGTAAAGAAAAGAAATAATAATGTGTGATTTAACTGCGGGAACCGAAGACCAGTAAATGCACCAGTAACAAAAAGCGACATGGTTAATATTGAGAGTTGTGTTAAGAGGCGAGGGCGGCCAAAATTAAGTTTGGTAGATGTAGTTAAAAAAGATATGATAATGTGTGGTCTAATAGAGAGAATGACCTTAAATAAAGAATAAAGACGAGATAAGAATCACATAACCAACCCCAAAGAATTGGAATAAAGCTTTGTTGAGTTAAGTTGAGTTCGATTTAACTACGAGAATGGCATTAAATAAAGTGAAATGACATTACAAAATTCATGTAATGAACCCAAATAGTTGGGATAAGGCTTTGTTGAGTTGAACTAAGAAAAAAAAAATTAGATTGTTAAATTTAGTGTTTTGGAACATTATTGTTCGCTATTTTGGATCATACATACCAAAACGGGGATTGCGAGAGTATTAACACTTTCCAGTAAATATGTATTAACGTTTTCCTGTAAATATGGCTTGGCAATTTACAAATTGTAAACACAAAATTATATTAGAATTTACAAGCTCCCCCCTCTTTTTTCATTTTTCATTTTTCATTTTTTTTTTTTGGTATCTAAGTGAGTAGTACTTCAAGAGGCTCAAAACACAAATTTATCTTAAATTTACATGCTTTCTGGATGTCGATTAAGATCGTACAAACATTGAACTCTTAACACGCCATATTCTTTGCCTCTTTTCATCCCTTGAAAACATTGACTTTGATAGGTTTGAATTCATTCCCCAACTTTGCTCAAGCTGAAGGGGACTATATAGTTGTCAATCAGCTGCTCTGGACAAAGTACAAACTCATATTCCCCGGAAGATTGGAAGTCTGGTTCAGGAAATTTTACAGTTTAGCTTTCAGAATGTATTTATGGAGGCTACTAGAGCTTCAGCTTGTTCTGCAATTTAGGTCATAGTTTGGATTTACTTCGAGTGTAGTATACTCTTGTGTTACACCATAATAGATTGTGGCTGAAGACCTGAGGCCTCTTGTTTTTCCTAGAAGTGAATTTTTCTTAATGCAATTTTCTTCTATAAATAAGAAAAAAAGGATATATATGGGGAAAAGTAAGATGAATTTTTTTTGAACTGCTAAAACTAATGTTTGGAACAGTGAATGTATAGTTCTTGATCCAAAGGACAAAAACATGCAGATTTCTAGGATACAAACATTTTACTCAACCCTAATACCAAGGACCAAATGTTTGCTCCTACATATAATGATCCGTCTACTTCTGTAGCCCTTTTCTTGATACATTATAATATTTTTTTGGGATAGATAATAAATTTTGATATATCATATGCATAACAAATATACTTATAGAAGTGGCCACTACCCAGTGAAAATTATTATACAAGCAAAACAAGAAAATCATGGGTTACAAACCGCTTACAGAAGACAAAAATTAAAGGAAGTCCAACTTTGTCATTTTTGAATTTCACTGCTATGTGAAAAGACTTGGCCAACTCCAACAGTTGAGACCACACTTTCCACATGGCATTATGGTCACCACATTATCTGGAAAGTTAGAAACTAGATTCCAAATGTCATTCCTTGACAATCAAGAGCCAGATCCTTTATTCCTATCCTCCCAAAATAAAACTCTGCCCCCTTAACCATTTTTCCAACAGGGCCAACACCAAAATTATGCATACATGGCTACTTGGAAAATGCTCTGTTTTCCCATGATCCACGGCACGTGCAGGATCACTGCCATATGTGCGCGCACGCGTGCACGCATGTTTGACAGTTTGTGTGTGTGTGTGTGTGTGTGTGAGAGAGAGAGAGAGAGAGAGAGAGAGAGAGAGAGAGAGAGAGAGAGAGAACCGTAGGAAGGGACAGACTCTTTCATTAGCATGAAACTGGAATCAACAACTTGCTTAACGGATGCATGGATGGAGGAAGAAAGTGTAGGTCCTGCACCCACTGTACTTCCATGGGAAAGCAAAAGGAAACCCTGCAGCGTATTGAAGTATCCAGCCATGTTCTCCTCAAGTGCCTTAATTTCTGGTCTTTCTCCAGTCCATAGCATTCCAACTGCAGAGTAAGCCGAATACACAATTAATGACTTGACACCCACTCCATTATGGTACATGGAAAAAAAGGCAATGGGCAACTGGTATCGCCATCCCCTCCACTCTTAAGGAGTAAATAACGAAAACAAATCATAAAATATAAATAAATATAAAGTCCCTGTGCTGCAATAATTGATACCCAAAAAATTATGACCAAAATAGTGCCTAGGTTGATATCTAGGTTCTAGAGCTTCAAATTATGTGGCCAGTTTGGACAACCCAAGAAAATTAAATGGCTTCATTGTGTTCCTCCATACATCTTTAAGGTACAAACTACAACTCCATCATCTCAAAATAAGGACCATTATAGCAAATAGGAGCACTATTATTGAAGATCTGGGATCAGTACAAGGATTATATGAGACAGAAACACTCAAATTTAGTATCATTTGTATCAATACGAGACATTGGGTTAATGGGCCTCATTATCAAAGATGTACTTGTAGAAATTTGTATATATAACACAATAGTGTAATTCAATTCCATGGGACATCTAGATGCCCCATCAGGAAGTTTATAAAAGCAAAAAGCATGAGCTAAACTACCCAACTAATATCTTCAGTGAGATAAAACAGCCCAGGTATTTGGAAGCTATGGCTTTGAAAAAAATCTGTATAAGTTTATAAACATTTAATGTATGTATGTGTAAGAGTTCACTTTCCGGAGTGCTTCTCTAGGGGCGGGAGCTGGATGCACTCTGAAGTCTGAACAACAAAGAAAGAATTTTCAAGATGGACAAGAAGATACAAAATTCAGAATAGCAAGAAGTCCAATGGTTTGGTCGCCAGAAGGAGAATGATATATATCCATATTTTTTTATCCAGAATCCACATACCTTTTTAAATAGGAATGCTTTAGAGTGAAGCTTACGGGATTTTGAATATGCCCAAAAAAGTCTAGGTTTAAGAATGGTGAATTGATGATGATAGTTCAGCTGTCGAAGAAAATGCCCCAATGAACCTTTATTCACTCTTTATGTTGCTAACCTGTGGCGGTCAGAGCCAACGGGTGACGGGAAAGGTATCTCCACATTTCTAACCTCAGGAGAGGACAACGTTAGTGGTGATTATGCGATAAGACTTCATATTCAACCATCCCGTGCTTTTGAAGATCAATCAATATCGCATTTTAGTAAAGGTGCTATTCAACTATTATCAAAAGAACTTATGCATGAAACATGCAGCATAAAAAAGAAAATTTCTACAGCACTTCTAATATTATTGACCACCAAACTCAATAGGCAACATCATTGAAAGTCCCAGGAAGATTAGTCTAAAAGATGCCACAAAGCTTGGCCAAGTTTTAGTGAAGTTAAACACAAAAAATGGATTAAAACCAAGTATGAGAAAACAGTTTATAACATATGTAAAATTTAGTTGATGTGACTATGTATTTCTTATTGCAAGACTAAAGATATACCTGAAACTATCAGTCCATCACTTCAATTAGTATATCGTCCAAAACTCATGTCAAGAGCAAAGAGTTTTGAAGGTAAAAGCAAAAGAATAGAGGTACTAATATTTGCCACCTTAGAAGTTTTAGATAAATGGAAAATCATCATCATGCAAAGGAGAAAGAATCAAAAGCTACCCTCCACGCAATGGATAAATAAATAAAGTCCGAACCTCCTATGAATTAGCAAATATTCACTAGCAATTTTTGTTTTGTCCCTACTAAACACATCCCTGTAAGGCCACCTCAAGCGTCTCCTGAAGTTGAGAAAACCTATACATTCTTCCAATTCTGTAGAACATGTGGCCCATGCGGGATACTATTTCAAAGATAATCAAGTGAAATTATACTAAAATTTTGGCGAACTTTACAGTCATAATATATGGATATTATTACAAGACGAATCTTTTATGCTTCTTCCTAATTTCCTGGAAGACTGGGTTCATTAATTCATTCTCATAAAGTATTTGGCATGTAAACACCAATATAACCCTATATGATGAATATTGGTACACTCATACACAACGTGAGACTATTGATAGAAACCAGAACAAAAAACATAGACTTTATTTTTCTTACTTTCTTTAGGGCGTGGTAAAGAAAAATATGACACAATTTATGGAATTCATGCTATTCAATATGCGAATTACACATTAGATATATTGACAGGCAAGCATCTAAACTAACCAAAAAAAAAGGCAAGCAAATAACATAGAATTAAAGAAATAATCAAAGAAAACCAGTTGAAATTGAGAAAACCCATCTGTGATCGGACAAAATCTATAGCGCACATGTTTAAATAAGGACAAGAACTGGGAATTGTACACACACGGGAGAGGAGGAGGAACACCTGTAGTAGCTTGCTTGGAAACTTGATCTCCCATTTTAATTACGTCATTCCAGCTGACTTTATCCATAGACGAAGCAGGTGTTTGATCCAATACCTACATGCATATTCAAAAAAATTCGCATCAAGTATCCCACCAAAAGATATATAGATATGTAAAAACTTATATACACAATCACATAATATATATATATATGTATATATTCTGACAGTGAAAAGGGTTGAACCTGAAAGGATTCATGGATGGTGTTGAGGTGCTCATTCAAAGTTCGACTCAGGTGCTCTTTAGCTGCTCTTCCCATCTCTCAATCCCTGCAGGGACAGCGGTAGTCTTCACGGTTTGCGTTTTTGCGGGGTCTATAACAGTTAAATTCAGGGAAATACGACGTCGCTTCTTCGTGTTACAGTGTCTATAGTTGTTGGAATTATTTACCATTTTAAAATTCATGCAATTTTTTATTATTATTATCGAAACTGATGCAAATTTTAAAAATGCCTTTTTCAAAAATATTTTTGAATTAATTTTTTTTATAAAAATATTTTTTCATAAAATACTTTTAAAAATATATTTTAAACAGACATTTTTTATTTAGATAAATTTTAAATTGTGTAAGAATTTATTACTTTTTAAGTTTTCAAATTTTAAGTTAAAAAATATTTATAAAAGTGAATTTTTATCTGTTTAAAAAATTTAATTTAAAAGCTTTTTTTTTTTTTTGGAAATTTGCATAAGTTTAGGTAATAATAAAAAAAAATACCTAAATTTAAAAAATTTGAAAAAACAAATGCGTGAGTAAAATAAAAAACTCAATTGTATGAACTGTCATTTGAAGTCATCATTTTGGGCGAAGGTGATGTTTGAAGTGACGCTTTTTAGTTTAAATATTAAATGTTATATGAAGTAACGTTTTCAAAACAAAAGCATCACTTGAATTAACGTTTTCAAAAAAACAACCTTACTTTAATTAATAATATCAAACAATCTTATTTTGATAATAAAGTATTAAAACAACTCCAAAATATTAAAAAAAAAAATCTCGGATGCACGAAGAAGGCGAGGTCCTGTTTGGATAATTCAATAAAAAAATCAGGTAGAACCAAATATGATTGGATTAGATGGGAAATAAAATAATGCAAAATATTGAATATTTAACTGATTAAAACTGAAATAATTCTGTTTTTGCTCATTTGCACTATCTATTACACTACTACTCTAACTGATTAGAACTGATAAAATAGTTTCTATACATATGTGAATAATTTTCAGAAAAAAAAATCTTATATATAATTTTTTAATAAATTTTAACTTTTGATATAAAAAAAAGAATACATATAATATTAACTTTTGATATAAAAAAAACTCATAAAGTAAAAAAGTTATGTTTTCTAATATTATAATTTTCTTCATTAACAATACTGTTGACTTCAATTATGTAAAATTAATAACAATAATGCTAGGTTTGCTTAAAAACTCTACCAAAAATGTTTACCGTCATGAGTTTATGTGATATCCAGCCAATACAACACTGCCGACTCATGAAGGATATCCAACCAATACAACACTGCCAACTCATGAAAGTAAACACTTATAGTAAAATATGAAAGTAAGACTAACATTACTCAATTAATAAATGTAATTGTCAAGACATGTCATAAATAGGATATATACAAGTATATATAACTCTTTTATCTCTCTAATAATTAATATTATAAAAAAATGTATTAATTAGTATGTAATAAAATTATTAATTATCCAACATGGAACCAAATTGGTTCATTAAAAACTTATTATTAAATATTACTTATAAGAGGTTAACTGTATATGAATTTTTGCTTTCTAAACATTTGACAAGATGGTAGTAACCATTTGTGAAAGTTGAAACACTTCATCATAGTTTGCAAAGGAAGTGCTTTCCAGACATCACAATCCCAAGTCTGAAGCACAATGTTTTTCCACTTCGCCTATTTTCTTAAACGAAAGTTCTTTGATATGGGAATATTTTTACCAAGTTCCCAAGCATACAATTTTTTTTCTTATTGTAGCAATTTTAAGCAAAACTTCACTTCCTCAAATTTGAGACCAAAAGAGACCCTTTTACAGTCACCTTAATTCAAAGGTTTACATTTGCTGCAGTTCAATGCCATCCCATTTCTTATATGTAAAAAAAACACAATCACATAATGTAAGCATATATGTAAGTCTATATAATAATATTCCATTGCAAATAAATAGAAGTTCTGTTACCAAAATGAACAAAAGTGAGCTCTAATCTCATTTCTGTAATCAGATAATAGTTCTTTTTCACAACTGTAAAGAAGAAAAATAGTTCATAAGAGCCTATGCTCATTCACATTAATCCACCATCTGTTGAAGATCCACCCTCAAATATCCTCTCCCTTGCCTTAGTTGCCTGCAATATAAAAATTCCATGAAAAAACTAATATTAAAATGGCATATTATGACTAGAACATGAAAAAAATCCAATTATGATGTTAAGTTCATGATTGATTATCTCTGTCCATGAAATTACAACAATGCTCAATCCTGTTGTTTAAAGGAAAGAGGAAAAGCAAAGATAAAATTTGAACTTTCCAAACTCAAAATGGTCATTCTAAGACTCCAAATTTCTCTCTTTTTCCCCCCTTCCATTTCCCTTCCAATTAATTGAAGTGAAATGAATTTCAAGTTAGATCAGTAAATGACTTTTAAGAGATAAAAAAGAGTATAGACCTGTTTCTCCCAATTTATAAAACATGTCATTATAGAAAGCAGAATTGATTGTAGAATAGCACCGGCTTGTATTCCAATCCAGAGGCCCTTTCCTCTTAATTGTACCCAGAAACCTAATATGGCAGCAATGGGTATTCCGAAAAGGTAGAATGCAGCAAGGTTTACGTAGGCCCCAATATGCTGCCACCCGCATCCCCTAGCAACACCTGATTCAAAGAAACACTAGGCAGCATTACCCAACGGAATTGGATCTTTCTTTTGAGTGCAGACTACATTTGATTGAGTGGTAATAAACCTAACCTGAAAGGACCCCTTGTAAGCTATCCATTATCACAGATAGACAAACAAAGGGAGCCATGGTTGTGACGTAATCCACAACTTCCTTCTCATTGCTGAAACTGTAGCCAAAAACATGCCTGCTGGCAAAGAGGGTTGTGCTTACTATAATTGTCTCTGTGACTGAAAGGAATAGGACAGCAAAGACAGCCACACGAGCCCTTTGTGGGTTCCCGGCTCCTAATTCATTTGAAACTCTAGTGCTGAAAAAACAAAGGCTGTTACAAAGACAATTCATAGAAACACGATTATGAACGCGCACACATTGAGTTTCAACCGAACCTAACAGCAGCACCAAGTCCATATGGTATTGTATAAAGTGTAGAGATTGTTGAGAGACTGTTCACAAATAACACAAAAAATTAGAATCACTGTCTGAATTCCCAGATTCACAATTCCCATTTTATCTTTAGGATATCCAGGTTGTTCAGAATCTGATATACAGAACATACCATACAGATAGTACTGAAGTTTCAAGCTCTGGATTTGGGAGAAGCCCAGACAGCAAGATAAGCAGTTCAAATGACCACCATTCAAGACTACAGTCATCAACAAGTAAAAGCCAATAAGGAATAAGATCATTTTAGCGAATAAAACCCCAAAACTCTTCCAAAAACCTGGGAAAAAAAAAAGAGAGAAATTACCAAATCATGACAGCAGAAGGAATAGCAAAGCGAAAGAACTCTCTAATTCCTTGGAACACCTCCATTGAAATTGGGGCACGGGTTTTCGCACAGGCAGAAGAGTATTTCATGTATAATCCAAGGAAGAGCACATTCAACCAATATGAAATACCCATTGCCAATGCTGCTCCAAGGTTAGCTAATCCAGTCTTAAACACTAGCACCCAACAGAGAGGTATGTGGAAACAAAGACACGCACATGAGCTTATGAGCATTGGAAGGACCAGACTTTGCATTTGGAAGTACCGAACTAGTGGTTGAAGAGTTGCATAGGCAAAGAGAGAAGGAACAAGCCACATTGTAAATTTACCAGCTTCATGTGAAATCAAAGGGTCTTGGCCTATGAATTTGAGGAGATTTCCCATATAGATCCATATGATAGAGAGAGGGACACAAACCATGTTGAGAGAAAAAAATAGCAGTGTAAGTTTGAGTTCCAAGTTTTTTGTATTGCTGAGCCCCATAAGCCTGCCCACATAGGGTTTCCAATGCACTAGCCATTCCTAACTGCTTGACAGGTACAAAATCTAATTAGCTATCAAAAGAATTAAAGACCAAATTCTGTTAAGTAACCCATTTTAGTTCTTAGCAAAAAAAGGGAAAAAAACCCAATTCAATAATCTCTTTGTTTCTTATCAATTATATATTATTAACACACACATATGTATACACACCCAAACACCCTAGAAGGATTTCCCAAAATCAAGTGACTATGTACAAGTCTACTGCAATTAGTTGCTTAATATGAGTTTTAGATAAACAACTGTACATTATGCATGATATAAATTTTTGCTACAGACCAACACTTTTTCAAGTATAGGATTTCATCTTGAACAGTAGGGCATCCTTTGTTTCCTTTACCAGAATGCCCTCACATGGGGACAGGTGTCAATTAGAAAGGGCTGCACATATTGCATTCATATTTAATCCTAGGTGCAGTGTCAATAAAATTTGATGCAGAAAATGTCATCAACTAGCTGATTATTCATTTTATAAACCCTTTGCCAAAAACTATTATAATACTCCGAATATATTTACTTGTTTCCCAAGAATTTGAATGATTAGTTTGCTTATTGGTATTTTGGCAGCAATCAACCTTTCTAACTTTTCTTAGGAATACATACGCTAGTATATATATATATATGTGTGTGTGTGTGTGTGTATATGTATATATGTGTGTGTATGGACACATACACAATGGGAAGTCGTTGGCTTGTCAAACGGGGTGCGTTTAACATAGAAAATGTGTGTGTGTGTGTGTATGGACACATACACAATGGGACGTCGTTGGCTTGTCAAACGGGGTGCGTTTAACATAGAAAATATCTCCAAAAGTTTTTTATATAATTACATATATAATATATATATATATAGAGAGAGAGAGAGAGAGGAGAGAGAGAGAGAAGGGGTGAAAACTTAATGAGATTTTGTCATTGCTGAGCACGTGCTGACAAGTTTCCCCACGTTTTTTCCCCTTTTCAAGTTTTTTAATTTCTTGTAATACCTTTCTATTCTTTTGTTCCCATCTAATGTAATCATTTTTCTTCTCATCCATCAAAATGGCTGGTGTATCCAAGAGAAAAGAGAAAAAGTTTGGGAAAAGACAATAAAATAAAAACTTCATTTGCAATTAAATTTTCCCCATACAATCCTGTGACCACATGATTGTATTTTTTATAATGATTGTGATTAATTTTCAAACTAAAGAATCAATTTCAAAGTATAATCATAAGCAACTTAGTGAATTTTCAAAAACATTGAAGTTCAGCAGTTGGTGCAATCATCCAATATAAACAAGAGCAATTATCAGTTGAGAGAGAGAGAGAGAGAGAGAGAGAGAGAGACAGACTTACAAGAAGACTGAAGCCAGTGACCCCAGAAAGAGAGATGGCGATGGCTGTGCTAGAGAGAGAAAGTTCACCCAGGTGGCCCACCATCATCACCGATATAACTTGCAACAAGTACTGGGACAAAATCACAGCCACCATAGGTCCGGCTATGTAACCTAACCTCTTCACCTCCTGTCCCACCACACCCCATGTTACACCCTCTCTCTTCTCACCTCTTTCTTTCAATAACAGACCCTCTTCCATGCTCTCTCTCTCTCTCTCTCTGCAGAGCACACTGCTTTGAGCTGCCTCACGCACGCCCCCGGTAGAAATTGGAATATGAAGAGAGGAGAGAGAGAGAAAGTGAGTTTGTCGTTTCATGGCCTCTTTATCTTGACCGGAGAAGTCTACGGCTTTGTTTAGTTCTCAAGTTCAATTTTTTAATTTTAAAATGTGGGAGATGTATTTGACAAATTATTTATTTTTATTTTTAAAATTTAAAATTATTATATTTAAATATATTTTTATAATTTTTAAAAAATTAATTATAAAATTTTTAAAAATATTTTTTAAAAAATTATATCTGAATCACTATCTAAACGCAATCGTACACTTCAGATTCTACTTAGCACAAAGGCTGGGGTGAAATAGGCAAATTCAAAAATACAAGGGAATGTTTGTTTGTTTGGTTTTATTTACATTTATTTGTTTTTGCCCCTCAGCGCGTGGTTGGTTAGTTGAGTTAAAAATAAGGTTGTGCTTGAATATTGATTTAGATATTTTTTGAAAAATATTTTTAAAAAATTTATAATTAATTTTTAAAAAATTGTGAAAATACATTTGAATATAATAATTTAATTTTAAAAAAATTTTAAAAATTAAAATGAAAAACTTGCCAAACGCGTATTCCGCGTTTTGAAATTAAAAATCTGTTTTTAAAAATGTAATCAATCGAAGCCTAAGGGTTTCGACTGGGGATGGTAATTTGCCCCGTATGTCGTCTTGCTTCATTTTTAATGAGATGAGTATGAAATGTTTATAAATAGTATCGATATGAAACTTTTAAAATCTCATCGAATTCTGGACAAGTTTGGGAGATGGTCACCCCGTTCCGACCCTATCTCATTTATATATTAATTTTTTTTTTATTCTTTTATAAACTATATTTATCAATAAACAACACTATATAAAATTAGTTTTAAGGTTTTTCATATGACACTCATTATTATTTTTATATTAGTTATTTTGACAATAAAAAATTAATTTACCTATTAAAATAAAAATTTTAACTTACTTAAAAAATATATATCGAAGTTCGGGGTGGGGTAAGGCAGGTGGAGTTGGGGAATATAAATGGGGTCAGAGTCAGGATCGGAATTGAGGTAAGCCTCTAAACGGGACGAGACGGGGTGAAGTCGGGGCGAGAAATATAAACAAGGTCGAGGCTGGGGAAGGGCCACCCCACCCCAAACCTATCTCGTTGCTATTCCTAGTTTCGGCTATGGATCCATTAATTTGTTAGTAATTAAGCATGGGTCCACCTGCAAATAATTTAATGACACTGTTGTCTACCAACAAAGATATATCTTAAATACACTCTGTAATAACGGTTGTGCATTAAATTATGTAATTAATGTATCATAATGATATACAATTACATTATTTGAGGTAAAAATTTAAGATACAAATTTAACAAGTGTAATAATACTCTAATTTAATCTCATAAGTCCATTATATATTTTTGGATAAATTACACCGATCTCATGAGATTTCTGACAATTATAAAGACATCTCATAAGATTTCTGAACACTGACATTCCCTATTTTTACTTACACACTTCCTCGTCAACCCAAATTTGTTTAAGAATGACAAAAATGTCAATTTTATTTGATTTTATTTCGCATTTTTCAAATTTTTTTAATTTTTTTTTAAATTTTAGCCAAAGAAGATTGTAACTAATATTTATTTTAAAATTTTAAAAAATTAGTCAAAATTCAAAAAAAAATCAAAAAATAAAATAAAATGAAATGGGTAATTTTGTTATTTTGAAAAAAAAAATGGCTGGAGGGTAGGTATTTGTAGTTTGTAAGAAAAATTAGTATCATTTCAGAAATCTCAAAAGATGTCTGTGTGATTTAACCTATATATTTTTTGGGAGACTAAAATGTCCCTCGATGTAATACGTGGAAGTTCCTACACGCATGAATCAAGATAGTTTCCAAAAAAGTTAATTCAAACTTTGATAACTTACAATAAACACATCCATTATTAATTTCTTTAATATATATTTGGACTCTAAAAATTAAAATCTATCAAATAGGATTCATATTACATATAAAATTTTGTAGTTTTTTTTCAAAAAACACTTAAATTTTATTATTTTAGAATTCACTGTGTTTTAAACCATAACTGTGAAATTTCATTGTTTTGTAGGTGAACAAATGAATTATAGTTAAACATAAAAGGAATTAAAGAATAAAATGGCTGAATTATAGTTAGACATAAAAGGGATTAAAAAAATTATAATTTCAAGTACAACACTTGAACTGAAATAGTGAAATTTCACTATTTGGTTTATGAACTTCTATTATTATCATTATGTTGGTTATATGGCTAGTTAGAGTGTCTGAACATCTTGTTAGATAATGAAGAAAAAATTGTTAGATCTTGTGTTTTAAGACGTTTTTTTTTGCTCAAAGTGAACTGATATCCAAACAGTGAAACTTCACTGTTTGGTTTTTCAGCTGTTGTTGTCATTCCCTTTCACCTGAGAAAAATGACTCCACCAAGAAGGATTGGCATAGATCTTATCCTTGTGTAATTTCTTCATAACTATCAACCTTTTCCAACACCGACATTGACCTCATCACTGTTGTAGAAAACTATCACACTGCAAACATAAACGCCAGCACTTCAACCGCTGATGAGTGGTTTGCCACTCGAGTCATGCCTTCCATTCCAACCACTTCCATCGTAACCATTGTCATGGGCAATGAGTGTTAGACCATCGATGGTGATCACTGGGAACCCACTACACTCATCTTAGGAGAACAATAATAATAAGATAAATTACATTTTTATTTTTTGAGATTTTTGACAATTACATTGGTCTCCTTTCTTAAAGTTTTTAAAATTACATTGACCTCCCATATTTTTATTGACAAAGTACAAATACCCTTTTCAGTCAATTTTTTTTTTTCAAAATGACAAAAATTGCCCATTTTAATTTTTAATTTTTGCATTTTCTCAATTTTGACCATTTTTAAAACTTTTTTAAAAGAGTTTTAAAATTTTATATTAAAAAAATTTAAGGTAAATAACTTATTTTTATTTTATATAAAAATAAATTTAAGGTTTTAATTAATAATTATTTGAAAATAAAAAAGAGGTTGAATTAAAAAAAAATGTAAAAAAAAAACATGAAAGGGGTAATTTTATCATTTTGAAAAAAATTGACTGGAGGAGAGTATTTATAGTTGGTTAATAAAAATAAGAGATGTCAAAATAATTTTAAAAATCTCAGAAAAAATTAATATAATTGTTAGAAAGATCTCGGTATAATTTGCCCTAAAAATAATCTGAACCTTTTTGCCAATAGTTGAAAAGGTTCTGTTGCTTAAAGGCAGGGAGAATTCTACCAAGTCCCAACTCAATCAGAACTCACTCAGAGCGCAACATTGTCATTAAAATTCTTATAATATTCTTTGCCAGATTATTAATCAGTCTCACCACATCTAACCCACCATTGCCTATAAAATGGTTTGCACTAAACATTTTCTTCATCCACGGCAACATATCAATTCAACTTTGACGATAAATTGGTCAATGTTTGTGGGAGAGATGGATTATTTACACTAGGTTTGGATGGAAAATATTGGAAAGAAAAGGAAGGGAAAGAGAAGGAAGGGGAGCTTATATCATGTTTGTTTTAAAAATTAGGAGGAAGAGGGGGGAGAAGGATAGGGAGGAAGAGTTTAACCCTCATTTACAGTTCGTTTGGATAAGTAGGAGGGAAAGAAAAGAAAATGAGAGTATTAGTTATGAGGGAAAGGAGAGGAGAGGAGAGAGTAATCCTTCCTTTATGTTTGGATAACTAATGAAAGGAAAGAAGAAGAAAGACTAATATAATATTTTTATCTTGTTTGGGAATGATAAAGGAGAGAAAAGAAAGGAAAGAATTTTATATTATTTTATTATTATACCCTTTGGATGCTTTAGGATATATGTGTCATTTTTATTTTAAATTTTATAATTTTAAAAGTAATATTGGTATTATTAAAAATTCATTAAATCCTTATTCCTTCCACTTTTAGAAGGATAACAAAATTGCTTAAATGAAAGTTAAGCTCTCCCTCTCTCTCCCTCACTTTCCTTCATAATTTGTAAAACAAATATGATATAAGCTCTCCTTTCTTCTCCTTCTCTTCCCTTTCTTTCCAATTCCTTCCATCCAAACATACTGTTAAGCAATTTTGTTATCCCTCCAAAAGTAGGAAGAAATGGAAGGAAAGGAAACAAAGATTTAATAATTTTCAATATTACCCTTAAAATTATAAAAGCTAAAATAAAAATGACACCTTTATCCTAAGACATCTAAAGGGTATAATAATAAAATAATATAAAATCATTTCCTTTCATTTCTCTCCTTTATCATTCCCAAACAAAATGAAATGATTATATTAGTCTTTCCTCTCCTTTCCTTTCATTAATTATCCAAACATAAATGAGGGATTACTCTCTCTTCTCCTCTCATTTTCTTTCGCTCGTAACTAATATTCTCATTTCCTTTCTTTTCTCTCTCACTTATTCAAACGAATTGTTAGAGAGAGAGAACACATTAGTGAGGGAGAAAGGGATTGTTTAGAGAGATAGAGAGACCTGTAAAGAGAGAAATAGAACGAGGGTTTGAAGTTGGGTGAGATCGGTGAGGTTTTAATCATCAATAGTTGAAAGGGTAAAATTGACATTTTAAAAAATAGGGTAAATTATACTAACTTTTTTGAAGTTTTTTACAATTATATTGATATTTCTTGAGATTTCTGAAATTATACCGACCTTTCATATTTTACTTAAAAATATACAAATATCTCTCTTCAGTTAAATTTTTTTAATAAAAATGACAAAGCTGTTTTTTTTTTTTTTAATTTTTTTTAATTTTTTCAATTTAACCAAAATTTTCTTACTATTTTTAAAGATTTTTTCTTATTTTATATAAAAATAAATTTAAGGTAAATAAATTATTTTTATTTATATAAAAATAAACTTAAGATTTTAATCAATATTTATTTGAGAAATGAAACAAAAATAAAAAAATTTGGTCAAAATTTTAAAAATTGAAAAAAAAAACCATGAAATGGGCAATTTTAAAGAAACAAAATTGACTGAAGGAAGTATTTATATATTGTCAGATAAAATAGAAGAAGCTAGTGTAATTTCAGAAACCTCAAGAGAGGTAAGTGTAATTGTCAGAAATTTCAAGTGAGGTCAGTGTAATGTATCCTTAAAAAATAAATTTGTGTTACCTAATCATCATTGAACCTGAACTAAAAAAATCTAGTTGACCAACCGGACATATAGTAAAAAAAAATTTTAAGCTTATCCTCATTCTCCAAATTCTTCCTGCACATATTTGCGCATGTTTTCCATAATTTTTCAAACTTCAAAATTTAATAACTTACATTATATAATTTTGTTTTTTAATAAAATTTATATTTTTGGACTATAAACATTGAGATCTATAAAACTTTAAATTTTTAGTATTTTATCCCTATTTCTTATAAAAAAAATTAAAATTAAGAATTATTCTCCTAAAATTTTAAATTTTTTTTTATAAAAGACTCCTTAAAATTTTTATTTTTATTTCTATTTTTCCCCTCTTTTATTAATGGTCTTGATCCTCCATTGTATGTGAAGCCTTGCACTCCTACATTGACAAGGGATCAAATTGTAAATAAGATCCCAGAAAGGTCTGAAGAAGAAGAAGAATTAATAATACAACATTTGGAAAATCCAAATTAACAATTTGCACCAGCTATTCAAAATGATTGCCACACCAAAGTAAATTAAAGCCCACAAGTGTGCATGTTTGGCACTGTGGCACCCTTGTGCCCGCTCTACTTGGAGCATTTCTAATATTAAAAGTTATTTGAGTTATTTATTGAAATTAAATTTTAGTATTATTATAGTATAAAAATGCTATATTTTAAATATATAGCAGCTCAAATGAAAGGTGCATTGGAAAAGCTCTTAGAACTATAAACCATGACAAGATAACAAGTTCGTTATAATTTTTTAATCGCACTTTCCAATCAAATAAAGTTAATACATATAGTTTCTGGTAGCATTTTCCAACTATAATTTTTGTTAGCATTTTCCATTCAAATAAACCATTCCAATCAAATCAAGTTACTTTAAAATAATAATTTAATACACATAGTTTCAAAATTGTATAGAATTTTCCAAATGATAAAAGCACCCTTCAAAAGTCCCTCCAAACAGGACCTACACTTTATTATTTTTCTAATTTTTTATTTGCATTATGGGTTTGGATTGTGTTTGATTTTAGATTTAACGGGTGTGTTTAGTAGAAGAAGTCCAACATTTCATGATGGACAATAGTGTGACTTTACCTTATAAAAAAAAAAAAAACGAGAGAGGAAAAAGATAGAGATATTTTCATTGAGTGGTACACTAAGTGTTACTGTATATATTATATGGTCTGTTAGAAAAAATGAATCATATTACACACTGACAATATGTCATTGAATTATATACAAAATTTATTAAAATGACACGTTATCATGTCACAACTATATCAGTTTTATTTAAAAAAATTTTCAGAAAAGATGTATCAACTTTCATTTGTGAAATAAAGATGTTCTCATCATTGTCAAGTTGAAATGATTTCATGCATCAACTCAATTTTCTAATTCATAATCATATATGTGTGACTGTCTGTGTAAATGTCTATATTAAAATCTTCCTTAGACTTCATTTTCACAAGTCCTCTATGTTCTTATTTTGTTTTAAGCTATCATATGTCAATTAATAGTTGAAAATATATGGAACTTATTGAAGTTCGGTGTAATTAACTATTTTTTATTAGATACTTAAATTTTTTTTATTTTTGTCCAAAGTCAAATTAAGGCTATGATTGATTCTACTTGTTGATCGTTCTTAATAATTTTTTCAAGTTTAGAATAATTTTTTTTTAATTTATTAAGTATTTAGTTCAATTTATTAATCTTATTTAATAGATTCGTACTTAACATAAAACAAATTTTTTTAAAAAATAGTTTCAATAAATTTTTTTTAAAAATAATTTAAATATTAAATAACTAACTCAAACGATATTTTTACGTCATTACTTATTTAAATCGTAACTTAATTTAAATCAATTTTTTTTTCTATTCATTCAAAACAAGCAAAATGATATTTAACTTCACTAATTTGATTGTCCTATCTCTTTTGTATTCTATTCCAAATAGTAGTTTGTGTTGATTTGTTATCTCTTGTACTTTCTTATATTATATTATATTATAGTGAACTTTATACATACATCCATATGTATTATATTACTATATTATTTAAAATAATAACAGTAGATTTTTATTTTCTATAATAGACTTGTCCTATTTTCTTTATATTATATTTTAAATAATAGGTTTTTTTATTCGTTGTGCAACAACTTTTTCTTAAATTGATATAATAATAAAATAATATAAAATTATTTTATTTAATTTTTAAATAAGATGAGATAATTATATTACTCTTTTTTTATTAGTTATTTAAATATAAAAAAAATTATTCCATTCTTTATTCAAATAAAAAAAATTATTTCATTATTTTTTAAATTTTTTTTAATTAATACTCTCTTAACTTTTTTTATTTATTTAAATAAATTATAAAAAAAATACTCGCTCATACTGACAACGAACAAAAACGTGAATTGAGAATTTGAAATGGATCGAGAGGACAATTAGGTGAGTGATCATTTTAATTTAGAAGAGGTGGGTGAGTGATCATTTTAATAGTTAATAATATAACAATAATAAAATGCACAAACTAAAGTATTGAATCCAAAGGATAAAAATTAAAACATAAATAATATAAACGTAGATAGGAAATAAGACTAGAAAACTTAGTTGTGAGACAAATGTAAGACACGTTAAGCGCTATCTTAAAATTGTAGTGCCTCCTTACGTGTGAATTCTATCAGCTATAATTACAAGAGATCCTACGCCTTGCATTTCCTTTAAAATGCTTACCACATCAATGTCCCTCCAATTTGCAACACTTTTTTAAGTGCTAAAAGAAGGCCACACATTGTTCACATTTGTCCAACTAGTTTCTGTCAAAGATGAAAGAAAATACTGCAATGAATTTGATCCAGGGAAACTTAGAATATCTTCACTAGATTCATTCTTTTGCGGTTAAGAGTTTCAGTCATCTTGGTGGAAATTCAATTTATTTACTTCTAACCCACCTCTTTTATTGCCATTTGTGTGTAAGACACTTAAGGATGTGATGATAGGGGTGGAGTTTATGTGGAGAAGGAGTCCATAACATTTGTGCACTTCCTGGTTGGGTAAGGTGATGCAGAAGTGGGTTCTTGGTGGGGTAAGTTTTGCTAGTGACGGAAATTTTTTTACTTTGAAGGATGGGTTAAGGGATATTTTGGACCAACTTACATGTATGAGTAAGTTCCTTTTATGTGATAGTCAAACCCATCCTTTAAACTCTAGTTATTGTAATGTAACTATTTGACCCTCTAGAAAACTACTATTTCACAAATTCTAAAAAAAAAAGAAGATCGAGCTATAACTTCCAAAGATATCCCATAATATGATTATTCACAAACTTAAAAGATTATTACTTGAAAACATGATAAAATGCTCGAACTATCAAGCAAGAAAACATATGGAGTTCAAGTATAATAATATTACACCTAGTGTAAATAATACCAAAGCTTATACATGTCCCGTCTAACCCTCACAACACCCTGTATTGGCAAAACCAACACTTGGTAATGGCCTTCATGGCTTCTCACAAACTTGAAGACAACCAACTGTTTATCCACAAGTCAATTAGTATTAAACCAATTTTAATAAAATGGTTTTCCAATTTTATATTCTAAATGATGTGGCATTGACATAATATTGGATAACAGACAATACTTGAAATCATGTAATAAATGTAATTCACTCACATCATTACCACATTATTTGAAATACAAATTTAAGAATCATAGTATTTCCCTTTAACCATACTTGAAATTCCTATATTGCAATCAATGCAATAAAAATTTGGGAAGGCACTATTGTGCGAAAGCGATCAAACAAACAAAACAAACGAATAGAGAAGACACAAAATTTATGTAATTCGGCAAGATCGTATGTTCACGGACAACGATATTAGGTCACTATATATCAAAGAACAAAAAACTTCCAAAATCCGAAACCCTTTATTCTCCAACGACGGCTCTCTTCTCTCTCATTCAAAACTCTAAAAGATAATACCCTTATATAAGTGGGTTACAATATAATAAAAAAATGGGCTTAAAATTAAAAGCGGATTAAAAAAAACTTTTTTTTAGTTGTCTCGAGTCATAAACGGATCATAAAAAATTTGAGTAAATTCATGACAACTATCCAATAGACACAAGAAGCTGGTATTGGAATAATGGAATAAACATGCAAGACACTAATTAGTATAAATAAACTGTGCCTAAAGAGAGCTATCTTTTCTTCGCGTGCCTTCTCAATTCTCCCTACTATTTTGGGCTGTTTTGTCAATCCATCCTATAGTAATCCAATTTTCAGCTAGGGCACAAGTTCAAGAATAAACCACTTTGAACACTTATAACTAATACTATCGCCAACCAAATTAACAAAGTTAATAGTAATCAAAATTTAAAATTCATGGTAAAACGCTTTCATTTTTATAATGTCACAGGCTTGTGTGGGTAAAATTACAGGCCATGTTCTCTTCTAGATTCCAACCATATGTAATATATCCAAAAATTTCCAAAAATAATCTGGTAATGATTTATATTATATAATATACCCAAAAATTTCCAACAAATATGACCAATTTTTTAAATTTCAAATATTGATTAAAACCTTAATTTTTTTTATATAAAATGAAAAAATTATTTACCTTCAATTTATTTTTATATAAAATAAAAAAAGTTAGAAAAAATTGAGAAAATGCAAAAAAAAAAAAAACATGAATGTGGTAGTTTTGTCATTTTGAAAAGAAAAATTGACTGTAGAATGACATTTTGTATTTTTTCAGTAAATGAAGGAGGAGGAATCAATGTAATTTTAGAAATTCTA